>CAMRHE010000310.1:2097500-2396736 GCA_947044405.1 Leptodactylus fallax | reverse complement strand
GACATTGTCCCATATAGGGCTCACAATCTACTTTTCCTATCAGTATGTCTTTGAGTGTGGGAGTAAACACACACAAACACGGGGAGAACATACAAACTTCTTGCAGATGTTATCCTTGGCAGGATTTGAACCCTGGATTGCAGAGCTGCAAGGCTGCAGTGATAACCATAGAGCTGTGATGTTTCTGTTGGCTGGGCTAGAATCCCATCCACTATGCAGTGACAGTTAAACGCTGCATTTTTTACCACAGCATTTACGCCACGTGGAATTCTGGCCTGACTGATAAATATATTTATGATATTTTGCGTTCCTGTCTGTTTTTTATACTGGATAGGAAAAGTGCAGACCTTAGGTTTTCTGTCTATCACCAAAAGTGCTTACAATAGACATGTGAGCATCAGAATTGGGCCATGGAATAATAGAAGATGGTAGTCATCAAAATATTTAAAAGAATCTTAAATGTACCAGCAGTTTCTTCTACCTGGTTTCACGTAGAGGCAACCATTCAACATCCAGCAATTATGGTGCACATGTCTGCTCAAATTAATGTGACCCATACACAATAGTCCCTGGGTGTTGGAAGGTAACCTGGCCAACTTTACCCTCTGCATGGAGTACCATCGCTCCATAGGATAAAGGATAAATACTTGATTGGTGGGGGTCTGAATGCTGAGATGCCCATCAGTCCCAAGAATGGGGGGTCCTTGTTCCCTGCTGCGTATTTAGTCTGATCACAGCCAGGCTGAATGCAGGCTTGTCTGGTAGAGGACAGTACTCCCATTCACTTTAGTGGGAGCACCAAAGCCAAAGTACACCAATTGGTTATCTCCAATGCACACACTGAAGTGAATGGGAGCACCTGCCATCACAAAACAAGCCTACATTCAGTCTGGCTGCGATTAGACAGAATGTGCAGTGGCGGGAAAGGACTCTCCGTTCTCTGGATCAGAAAGGTGGTCAGATCCCACTGATCAGTTATTTATCCTCTATCCAATGGACCTATCACCTATCCCAGCAGCCATCCGCCACTGCTCTGACACATCACCTATTCTGTCTCCATAATCATTAAAGCATTGGTCCTACATTTGCACTACTGCTCCATTCATCACTGAAAAGAAGTAGATTTCAGCATTTGATTATCTCCGGTAGTCCCAAAGAGATGGCAGCACACATCCTGGGCCATCTCTTTATATAATGGGACTCCTGTTCTCGTGATTAGTGCGGGTCCCAAAAGTCAGATAGGGAATAACTTGTTTTGGCTAAAATACTTATTTCTATTACTTGTATAGAGCCAACATATTCTACAATACTTTACAGAAATACCCCTTTAAATGATCTGCTGTTAACACCTTGGTAACAGATTTCATACACCTCCTTAAGTGGAGTTGATGCCTTGATGGGTCAGAGCTGTTTTGTTGGCACACCTACACAATCTCAGGTAGGTGGTTTTAATGTAATGGCTAATCAGTGTATGTATAGTAGTGTATAATATTACTTCAAATAAATTGAAATATCCTTTTCTCAGTGCTTTCTAAGAATGGAGGATTTTCCTCAGACACAGCCCTGCTCTTATCCATGCACTGTCTGATTTTGTATCTGCTCTCCATTCACCCAGCAGCCAGACACAACATCCTTGTTGAAGCCCCCACCGATAATGACAATGGAGATCCTGCGTCTCTCATAATGTACAGTGCCTTGCGAAAGTATTCGGCCCCCTTGAACTTTTCAACCTTTTGCCACATTTCAGGCTTCAAACATAAGGATATAAAATTTTAATTTTTTGGTGAAGAATCAACAACAAGCGGGACACAATTGTGAAGTGGAACGAAATTTATTGGTTATTTTAAACTTTTGTAAAAAATAAAAAACTGAAAAGTGGGGCGTGCAATATTATTCGGCCCCTTTACTTTCAGTGCTTCAAACTCACTCCAGAAGTTCAGTGAGGATCTCTGAATGATCCAATGTTGTCCTAAATGACTGGTGATGATAAATATAATCCACCTGTGTGTAATCAAGTCTACGTATAAATGCACCTGCTCTGTGATAGTCTCAGGGTTCTGTTTAGAGCGCAGAGAGCATCATGAAGACCAAGGAATACACCAGGCAGGTCCGTGATACTGTTGTGGAGAAGTTTAAAGCCGGATTTGGATACAAAAAGATTTCCCAAACTTTAAACATTCCAAGGAGCACTGTGCAAGTGATTATATTGAAATGGAAGGAGTATCAGACCACTGCAAATCTACCAAGACCCAGCTGTCCCTCTAAACTTTCATCTCAAACAAGGAGAAGACTGATCAATTATGCAGCCAAGAGGCCCATGATCACTCTGGATGAACTGCAGAGATCTACAGCTGAGGTGGGAGAGTCTGTCCATAGGACAACAATCAGTCGTACACTGCACAAATCTGGCCTTTATGGAAGAGTGGCAAGAAGAAAGCCATTTCTCAAAGATATCCATAAAAAGTCTTGTTTAAAGTTTGCCACAAGCCACCTGGGAGACACACCAAATATGTGGAAGAAGGCGCTCTGGTCAGATGAAACCAAAATCGAACTTTTTGGCCACAATGCAAAACGATATGTTTGGCGTAAAAGCAACAGAGCTCATCACCCTGAACACACCATCCCCACTGTCAAACATGGTGGTGGCAGCATCATGGTTTGGGCCTGCTTTCTTCAGCAGGGATAGGGAAGATGGTTAAAATTGATGGGAAGATGGATGGAGCCAAATACAGGACCATTCTGGAAGAAAACCTGTTGGAGTCTGCAAAAGACCTGAGACTGGGACAGAGATTTATCTTCCAACAAGACAATGATCCCAAACATATAGCAAAATCTACAATGGAATGGTTCACAAATAAACGTATCCAGGTGTTAGAATGGCCAAGTCAAAGTCCAGACCTGAATCCAATCAAGAATCTGTGGAAAGAGCTGAAAACTGCTGTTCACAAACGCTCTCCATCCAACCTCACTGAGCTCCAGCTGTTTTCCAAGGAAGAATGGGCAAGAATTTCAGTCTCTCGATGTGCAAAACTGATAGAAACATACCCCAAGCGACTTGCAGTGGTAATCGCAGCAAAAGGTGGCGCTACAAAGTATTAACTTAAGGGGGCCGAATAATTTGGCACGTCCCACTTTTTATTTTTTTATTTTTTACAAAAGTTTAAAATATCCAATAAATTTCGTTCCACTTCACAATTGTGTCCCACTTGTTGTTGATTCTTCACCAAAAAATTAAAATTTTATATCCTTATGTTTGAAGCCTGAAATGTGGCAAAAGGTTGAAAAGTTTAAGGGGGCCAAATACTTTCGCAAGGCACTGTATGAGCAGACAGAAGTTTGTAGATGAGTCCGCAAATGTCTGTGCACTCTCCATTCTGGTCTAACATATAGATACAGTTTGGTTCTCATTTAACAGATTCCTTATTGTCTAAAGAGTAGCTGCATATATGGTCTTGTCTCTAAACTCTCTTTCAACCCCTTCTGGCCGCAGGCATTTTTCGATTTTCATTTTTGATTCCCCATCTTCCAAACCCCAATAACTTTATTGCATTTACAGAGACATATGAGGGCTTAATGTTTGCGGGACAAATTAAATATGTTATTTGTAATGGTACCATATATAATACCATATTCTGTACAATGTACTGAGAAGCTAGAAAAAAATCAGAATGGGATGCTATTGGAGAAAAACTGCATTTGAGAGAATTTCTTACGGGCTTTGTTTTTACAGCATTCACTGTGCAGCCAAAATTATATGTCGCCTGTATTCTATGGGTAGGCACGATTCTGGGGATACTAAATTTATATAGTTACGTTATAACCCCTTTAAAAAAAATCCAAAACTTTGAAAAAAAAAAATTCTTAGAGTCGCTATATTTTGACACTAGTAACTTTTTAAATATTTCCATACACAGGGATGCATAAGGCGCCTTTCTTTGCGGGACCAGATGTACTTTTTAGTTATACCATTTTGGGCAATGTCTGATGTTTTGATCGCCTTTTTTATGGAAAGGTATACTACGAAAATACGGTGTTTGCCGTATGGGAAAAATATTTTTATATGTTTGTAGAATGGCGTTTTCGGACACAGGGAGGTATAATGTGTTTATGTTTGTTTCAAATCTAGGGAAAGAAAGTGATTTGAACTTTTAGGTTTTTATTGTTTCTTTTTATATATATTTTTAAAAACTTTTATTTATTTTATTTTTTTACTATTTTATTAACCCCCCCTAGGGGACTTGAATCTGCAATCATTTGATTGTAAATCCCATAGACTGCAATACAACTTTATTGCAGTCTATGGGACTTTTGCTACACAACTATTGCTAACTATCGTGTTTCTCCAAAAATAAGCCCTACCCCGAAAATAAGCCCTAGCTAGATTTTCCAGGCTTTTTGGAGTAGGCTTGAAATATAAGCCCTACTACAAAAATAAGCCCTAGCTAGTTTAACCCTTCTCGACGTCGGGTCCTTAAAGAACTACAGAGCGGCCACCATAGCTACCGTACTGGGTCTCCACTGTAATGTACAGTGGAGACCCTGAGTTAATGCCCACGATCAGAGTCTACATTGTTGAGTGTGTGTCTCCTACATCCCTCAAGGTAGCACAACTGTACATTACAACACTCTGTACATTACAGAGTCCACTCTGATTGCGGGCATTGTTGAGCGTGACCCCCCCCCCCTTCCCCAAAGTATAAAACTGCCCGGAGTCGACCTGTTCCTTTGACAGCTGGGAGCCTTATGAAGGTTCCCATGCCTGTCATAGGAATATTACTCAATAGTTCAAGCCTCCTAGTTAAAAAAAAAAAAAAAAAAAAAAAAAAAGAGAGAGAGAAAAGTTAAAAAAACAAAACAATAAAAGTTCAAGTTCCTGCCACTTTCACTAGAAGACATATAAAACAAAAAAATTACTGTGAAACATATACACATTAGGTATTTAGATATACATGTGTTTGAAAACGCCCAGTCTACAAACTACAAAAAATATTTTTCCTGTATGGTGAACACTGTAGCGGGAAAAAAATCTAAAGTGCCGAACTGCTGTTTTTTTAGCTGTTTCACCTCTGATAAAAACTTAAATAAAAAGTGATCAAATGTGTGACTGTTTTTCATGGAAAAAATTAAGACCTACCCCGAAATTATGCCCCAGCCCTTTTTTCGGAGAAAAAAATAATATAAGACCCTGTCTTATTTTTGGAGAAACACGGTAGTTATATTTGTATTGTAGGCCTGGGAGTTTTCATAAGGTTCCAGGCTGCCATAGGAACAAGTCTGCAACGGCAAAGGTACGGGACCAGTGGGCACTTTTTGTACTTTGGTGGGGCACGTCGGACTACAATGCCCTCCGAGTGGACTCTGATTGTAGGCATTAGCTCTGGTTTTCCACTGTACGTTACAGCGGAGACACAGTAGCTATGGCATTTGCTCTGCTGCAGAGCGGCCACCATCTTTAAAGTCCTGACATCTGCTGTAATAGTACGGTGGATGTCGAGAAGGGGTTTAAGAAAGGTTTTTGAGCTGGGGACATTTTTGATACTGAAGGCCTATCATGAGGACTTGTCATCAGTATCAGATAAGTGGGGTCCAACACCAGATCCCGCACGGATCAGTTATTCAAGTTAGTATTTGGTGCTGGAAGCAGACATCTCTGCCCACAGTACAACTGCTGTGCTGGAATACTACAGCTCTGCTCCCATTCAAGTGAGTATGAACACAGCTGCAGTACTTCACCACCGCCTATATACAGGGTGCAGAGCCATCTGCTTCCAACTTCATCCCCTGTATAGGTTCTAGTGCTGGAGGTTGGCTGGAACAGCTGATCTGTGCAGTGTGTTGGACCCCATTGATCTGATACTGGTGACCTATCGTCAGTATCAAAAATGTCCAAAGAAATACTCATAGGGCATTTAGATTGTGAGCCCTACTTGGGACAATGTTGACAATATCTGTAAAGCGCTGTGGAATATGTTAGCATTATTATAAGTAAGCAAAATAAATAAATGCCCCCAGCTCAGAAAACTTTATAAAGCAGAGAAAACAAAAATGAAAACATGGCAATGAATGTTTTTTTACTGAGAAATCTATATTAAATTTATATTTAAAGAGGACCTTTCATGTCCTCTCTAAAGCAAAGCATGACGCAAGAGCAAAACATTATACTAGAGAGCTCTTTATAAAACATACCTAGAGTAGGCAATATTAATAAAAATAAAAAAATCAAAGGACAAAAAGCTGAATAAACTCTGCACTGGGATTAGTTGCTATTGGCAACAAAGGCCGTTCAGATAAAAGTTAACAATTTATTGTATACTACACATGAGATCGAAGCTCCGGACACCATCAGGCTACAGCAACAGCACATGATCTTGTAGTGGGGTCTTCACACCATGAAGGTCCATTTCAGCTGAAGCCCAGGCCCAGAGGTCACACTACATTTTTTTTTCCAGAAGAGTAAAAATACTTCTCTTATCAGGAGGGTTTAAGCCACTTATTACTGCGTTTTAGGAGTAGTATTTTTTCACCAAGGAAGAGTATGAAGTTTGCCGTAATGGAAATAAAAGATATGTAGGCATAATAATACTAAGAGGTTTCTATGTAAGCATTGCTATAATTGTCTCCCATTTATAAATAGCGACTTTAGGGTTTTGTTTTTAAGGCGTTCACTGTGCGGTAAAAATGACGTTATTTTCTTTGGTTTGGCATGGTCACTGCGATGTCAAATATATATAGTTTTCGTCATATTTTAATACTTTTACAAAAATCTAAAACTTTAAAAATTATTTTGTTCCTCTCACCCGTTATAATGCTCTCCCCAGTTCCCCCGTCCTTTATAATGCACTCCCCAGTGCACCCAACCCTTTATAATGATCTCTTGAGTGGCCCCCACCCTTTCTAATGATCTCGAGTGGCCTCCACCCTTTCTAATGCTCTCTCGAGTGGCCCCCACCGTTTATAATGCCCTCTCTAGTGGCCCCCACTCTTTATAGCAGTGGTTCCCAAACTGTGGGTCGCAACCGCTTGTGGAGTAGTGTGAAGACTGCCGTGGGGCACAAGCTTTCAGTGGTAACTAGGCCGTGTAGCGCTGCAGCCCCGATAAAGATCAGCAGTCATATCTGTAGCAGCCTTTAGCAGACAGTGGGTCCAAGGGAGGTAAGTAAAAATTAAGTAAGTTATAATTAGCTCTCCTGGCTGTCCAGAGATGTCCCAGTGTCCTCTTCAGGCTTCTGACATCACGTGTCCTGGGGGTGACATGGGGCACTCTGACGTCATGGTGGCAATGCACCCCATGTGACCCCAGGGCACGTGATGTCAGCAAAAGTTCTGAAGAGGACATGTATGATGCCATAAGGATGTCCAAGAGAAGCGAAAATAAGTGTTTGTTATTTTGTTAATCCTGTGGGGTTCACCCATCTCTACTAATGAAGTGGCCCGAGACTTCTGGCTACTGTGGAGCATTATACTGTGTGGGGCTACTGTTATGTCAGCAGGAGTCGTGAAGAGGACACTGAGTGCCCGCAAAACGCTGCAAAGATGCCCAGGAGAGGTGAGTACAAGTGTTTGTTATTTTTCATCAAAATGAATCTTGTGCGGTTTGCCCATCTCTACTAATGAAGTGGCCTGAGACTTCCGGCCGTGTGGTGCCAACTGGGGAGCATTATATATACTGTGTGAGGGTCATAGGACAGGAATCTGTAAGATACATTGGAAAGGAAGGGGCCCCAAAATTCCTGATGGCAGAATACAAGTAGGGACATTTATTTTTCAAATGTGGCCAAGTATGGTAGAGGAAATACTTTAATCTCTGTCCAGATCTCCTCCTCTTGTCCAGCACCAGACATTACTAGTGGCAGCCTGAGTGATAGAGCACATAGCCAGTCTTCCTGCTTCACCATTCTATTCAGGGCGAATTGAGTGAATGTCAATTCATGAAGCTGAGTGTGCTGTGATTGACGGCTTTTGTCTTAAAAAGTTGTGACGCTATTTACAATTTCTTAGTTGCATTGCCAACCATTCTGGTCACCATCAGGAGTCCTGCTTTTAAAGTGCAAGTGTTCAAATGCTTGGAAAAATCGTGCGTATTAATACAAATGACTTATTACAAGGCGCAAAAATGCTTTTATAGGCATCTATGACTTTAGAGGTGTCCATGCTTTTACAGGCATTATTGCTACTTCTGCAGAGACCCCATGAAGAACATCGAGCTGCAACACCCCCCCCACCATATTTACATATTCCTCTCATGAGACTAACTCATGTCCCCTCCCCCACACAATCTGTACCTTCATTTTCCCTTTTTTTTTCTCACGCAGCTTGCACCCCCATTTTCCCCCTTCCCAGAAGTAGAGAGAGACATTAGGGTGTAGGCTGTGAGAAATAGAGGGGAAATGGGGTGGCATAGCCCCCTTCCTCACACAGCCTGCACCCCCATTTTACCCCTCTTCCTCACACACTGAACCTGCACCCCCTTTTCCTCATTTTGCTCACACAGCCTGCACCTCCTTTTCCTCTTCTTGCTCACACACCCTGCACCCCCTTTTCACTCTCACGCACAGCATGTACCCCCTTTTCATCCTCTTGCTCACACAGCCTGCACCTCCATATCCCTCTTGCTCACACACAGCCTGCACTTCCATGTCCCCGTTTTGCTCACACGCAGCCTGCACCCTCATGTCCCCCTCTTGCTCACACGCAGCCTGCACCCCCATGTCCCCCTCTTGCTCACACGCAGCCTGCACCCCCATGTCCCCCTCTTGCTCACACGCAGCCTGCACCCCCATGTCCCCCTCTTGCTCACACGCAGCCTGCACCCCCATGTCCCCCTCTTGCTCACACGCAGCCTGCACCCCCATGTCCCCCTCTTGCTCACACGCAGCCTGCACCCCCATGTCCCCCTCTTGCTCACACGCAGCCTACACCCCATGTCCCCCTCTTACTCCACACTGTCCTATACAATTTAGAATAGCTCCGACCACGTTAGAGTCTGATCACGTGATCGTGACGTCATCAGAGGTCTTCAGAACAATAGGAAATGCATGAACTGACTTCCCAGCCTGCCCTGCGTCATCAAGTCCTCCGGAAGAAATCGGCTGCCTGCTGCTGAGCACTTCCTCTTCGCCAACAGCCCGGGCCTAGGTAGGATCATGGAGCTATGGCTCCTCTTACTTCATCTGTTTTCAATCCTTCGTAGATCTTCGCCATCCTGCCCAGCCGGGCTCCTCTGTGCAGGGTAGTAGTCCCTGAGTATCTGGATGCCCAGCTGGGCGACATATTTGTGTGATTTGATGTGGATTGTTAGACTTTCTGTGACTGTCTCCTAGTTATGCCGGGCGGACATTGCTATGGGGAGTGAAGTCGTTCATATACTAGAGAATACGGTTCTCTGCACGTTACGTTTAGTATTGGCTGTGAGCCCGCTGGGGCTTGTTGTACTTGTTGGTAAATGGCATGGTTGCTGGCTGTACTGCAAGATAGCACATAGCAGTATATAAGGGAGGCGACCTAATGGGACATAGGATAGGGAGCATGGTGTGCCGTGTTCCCTAACATCTGTCTGCCCCTACAATAAATGGCAGATAGCTGTACCCGGGCAGTCACGTGTGCTAGTGTCAGCCTGTCCTGGGCCTGAGACAGCTGATAACAGTGAACAATAGCCTGGTTTAGTATCTTCTTTAAAAGGGTGGCCCAGCCCCAAATGGATTTTTCATACTGATAACTTTTCCACAAAGCGTCTATAGTAGTGGCATAGCAGCCATGTTCACTTCATAGCGGTGGTTCCAGAGAACTGCACTACTAGGAATAGGAGGTGCTGTGCAGCCAGAACAGCTGATCTGTGTGGGGTCTGGGTGCTAGAGCCCTGATAGATCAGGTAGTGATGACTTGTAAAGAAAAAACTATTTGGGGCTGGACAACCCCTTTAAGACTACATGTACATGACCATAGTGGTTTATACTGTCCACAAGAAAACATGTTCGCATTGCATCACATCCAATGTAGGGCCAAATTTGCAGCGGAATTCAGTCGGATGACTCTTGGAGTGACTTCAGAGTGCATTATGTTATGCACTTACCTCTATGGGGGCTTCAGATCTGTTCTGTTCCATCGGAAGCCCCCATAGAGGTAAGTGCATAACAGTGTCACCTAAAAACTTTTGCAAAACATCTTCTGGTAATAAAAGTAGTAATACTCTCCTCAAGTGATGAAGTGGGGACACAGGCATGTAACTGTTCACTGGTTGCAGCAGTGTTGACATGTAACCACTGCAGGCAGTGATGGGTTGCAGCAGCCCCATGACTATGTTTGCACGTTGTTGGGAGACATTCACACTGCCGTATTGAATGTTCTTATCCATCATAGGATGAGAACAGAGATTATAAATGGTAGTGTGAACTTACCCATACTGTAGTGGAATCAGATAGTGGACCTGTAAAGTACTGTTTGAGGGGGTCAGTATGGTGATTATTACTACTTTTATTATTGTTTACTATTCTAAATGGTGTTTTGTTTTTTTAAATTTCATTTTCTTCTTGTGGTTAGAAAAGCTGCTCTTCATGTTCCTGCATTGATCTATTATATTTCCTTTCTGTTTGATCCCACAGGACACAATGGGACGTGTGATCAGGGGACAGAGAAAAGGTGCAGGCTCTGTTTTCAGAGCTCATGTAAAGCACAGGAAAGGCCCCGCTAAGCTCAGGGCTGTCGACTTCGCTGAAAGACATGGCTACATCAAGGGTATTGTAAAAGTGAGTATAACCCATTGTCTTATAGTGATGTTGATACTGTCACAATTGGACCCCAGCAATAAGTGGTGGGGTGTTGGTGTTAGATTGGATATGTAGCAGTGACCATTCAGTGCAGTTAGTTCTGATTCATTGAAGGCTCTAGTCTTTGGCTACATGTGGCATCCTGTCTGCAGACCTTTGCAGTGTCCTGAAAGGTAGTGTGCAGCTGGAATCCCAGAGAAATGCCCTTTAGCACCTTCAGCACTGTTTAGTAGGTGAACATGGCCCATATGCATTTTCATGTGTCTGTAACTAATGCTGTGGTATGGTTTTACTAATGGATGTACTCAACATAGAAAAGACAGATCATGGACCTTACTGGTACAAAACATCTGTAGATTTCTCTGCCAGTATTCTACAGCACTTTACATACATTGGAAGGTACTGTTAACAGTGTTCTAATATATCCTGGTTGAAAGTGAACACTGTGAACACTCTCCATGTAAATGTTGGGGTGCAAAGTAGTTTAGTAATGTGCTGTCTTTATATGCCAATATTTACACTACTGTATTGAAGTTGGTGGGTAATAGTGGGTGTATGACTCTACTCTATCCTCTCACGACTGACAGTCTGAGATGGTACAAGTCTGCTGTGGACCTGGTGCATTGATCATTTAATGACCACATGCATCACTTTTATGCTAGGTTCACACTAGCATTCAGCTCTCCGTCGCTTGGGTTCGCATGACCGAGAGCCCGACCCTTAAAAAAGCGGTTACCTGCGGACCCCATAGACGATAATGGTGTCCGTCAGGTTTTATACTGAAACCGGCGAAGAGAAAAGTCCGCTGTGCAGGACTTTTCTTTCCATTGATTTTAGACGGAATCTGCAGCGGAGACTCCCAACGCAGATGTGAACTTAGCCTTAGTCTACATGAATATGTGCATTGCAGGGCCTGTGGGAAAATTTCATGGATGGCACATAGATGATATCCATGTGCAGTCTTTGCCCTCCATGGGGCTGTTCATTTTCTACAGTGAACCCAAGCTGCAAAATGGAACCTGTACCTGACTTTTGCTCTGGGCTCACATGGACTCGTGATAGCCATTTAAAATATGGCTAGAACACATTCGTGTGGATGGAGCCTAACTCTGGGTGTGTAAAACCATCAATAAAAACAGGACATTTGTGCAACACTAGAGTTGTTCAGTCAGGGAATGTGGAAGTACAATCTTATTACCACTTTATTATCCTCTGCAAGTTTACACATTTATATCATAGTTTTTATTCATATACATTTGTGTACCCAGAATTGAAACCATCCTTCTAGTGGTGCGTTGAGCTTGGGTTTTCCTAGATCATCTTTTCAGCTTGTATGTTCTTCCTGTGCCTGATGGCTTTCCCCTGTTGGTTCCTACCACTTTACCACAGATGAACTTGTTGTTCTGGGAATACCTTTTTATTACTTAATCACAGCTTAGGAGACAAGTTTACTAAAATGGGGGCCCATCAACTACCCATTATGCAGGGGCACATTGGGAGCTGAAAGTAGCCCTGGAAAAAAAATTCTCCATGTAAAGCAGTCCTGTGTTAAATTACTATCCACAGGACTGCTTTACATGGAGGGAGAGGTAGCAGTCCAATGTCAGTTACCATATGTAAGTGCTATTATTGTACTCCGAGGTTTCCAAGGAAGGTGTAGAAAAATAAGTTATACTCCCCTCTCCTGGGTGTCTGGCGTGACATGGGGCGCGCCAATGTAATTATGGCAGGTCACAGTGCCGTTATGTCAACAAGCCACACATTGCATATATTCAACATCCAGCCAGTTGACTTACTGGGAAAATTCTCAGTGTATATATTGCCAATTATGAATGGCACTGCCGTCCGTCTAAGGGTGGGTTCACACCTGCGTTCCAGTCCATCTGTTGCCAATCCGAGTGAAAATCTCGGCGAACGGGATTGGCATCGGATACAGACAGGTTTGAGACGCATTGGTTAAAAACCCATTCATTTGAATGGGTTTTTAAAGCAATGCGAGGGTGTCCGATTGCACCCTCTGCGCTGTGAATCCTTTTTTTTTTCGTCGGAAACAAAGTCGGACAGGCAGGACTTCGTGTCCGACGAAAAAAAAATGATTCGCAGCGCAGAGGGTGCAATCGGACACCCTCGCATTGCTTTAAAAACCCATTCAAATGAATGGGTTTTTAACCAATGTGTCGCTGACCTGTCTGTATCCGATGCCAATCCCGTTCGCCGAGATTTTCACTCGGATTGGCAACGGACGGACTGAAGCGCAGGTGTGAACCCACCCTAAGTCTGTAGGAGTCCAGGCTGTGACTAAGAGTACTGTATTTGAAAAGAACATCTGAATTTGCAGCGAAGAATTGTGTTGTGGTATATGGCCAGTAAACATGATTTGAATGTCACAGTAAAATCAGATCTTGATCAGGTTTGATCTTCTCAGTTATGTTTTGAGAGTTTAACTCTAATCCTGCATAAAACTGCTCAGAATAAAACTTTATAAAATAGTGTAAGTGCCCTAATTTCTGCTGCTCTGGTTTGAGAATAATAGATTTCTTTTTATTCCCTAGGACATTATTCATGATCCTGGCCGTGGTGCTCCTCTTGCCAAGGTCGCCTTCCGTGATCCCTACAGGTTTAAGAAGAGGACTGAACTGTTCATTGCTGCTGAGGGAATCCACACTGGTCAATTTGTATATTGTGGAAAGAAAGGTACATTGAGGGTTTTAATTGTTCATTCCATTACTAAATGGAATGATCTATATAATATACTATACTGTAATAGAGGTGACGCATCTCAGGATTTACTTTCCAAATTCTGGTTCTTCGTACTTATTCAGAGTTGTGCCTTTACTGTTTTTTAGAACTTGCTATCGTTATGGGGAAGGGCTTCTATTACAAAATTGTGCAATGGCCTAATTTTCATAATTCTTTGATTTCAGCTCAGCTTAACATCGGCAATGTACTCCCAGTTGGAACCATGCCTGAAGGAACCATTGTGTGTTGTGTAGAGGAGAAACCAGGCGATCGTGGCAAACTGGCCCGTGCATCTGGCAACTATGCCACAGTCATCTCCCATAACCCTGAGACTAAGAAGACCAGAGTGAAGTTGCCTTCTGGCTCTAAGAAAGTCATCTCTTCTGCAAACAGAGCAATTGTTGGTGGGTAATAATGGTCACTGTTAGCCCCAGATTTTATGCCGTCTGGACTAACCCCCCTCATACACAAGCTTCATTGCTTTCGTAAAATTACAATCTAGATTACAATTTATATTGACTAAACTTCTCACAAATGTAGGAGTTGTTGCTGGAGGTGGACGTATTGACAAACCCATTCTGAAGGCAGGACGTGCTTACCACAAGTACAAGGCCAAGAGAAACTGCTGGCCACGTGTCCGTGGTGTGGCTATGAACGTAAGTTTTTGTATTGCTTTTAATACGAGAATTGAACTTTTGTTGTGACTTTTAGTACTGCACTGCCCAGTGATCTGGGAAGACATTGAGGGGATGCAGACACTGTAGAATCCTGGAAGGACTATTGTACTTGATATACAGCTTTGTTACATTATTCTCCTTTCTTTATCTCCAGCCTGTAGAACATCCCTTCGGTGGTGGTAACCATCAGCACATTGGTAAGCCTTCAACTATCAGGAGAGATGCTCCAGCTGGTCGCAAAGTTGGTCTTATTGCTGCTCGTCGTACTGGTCGTCTGCGCGGCACAAAGACTGTGCAAGAAAAGGAGAACTAATAATTCATGCGTAATTTACATAATAAACTGTTAAAAAAAAAAAAAGTGTCTTTATTAAATGTGGTCCTTAAACTGTTTACGTATGATCACACAATGTATTAGACATTTGTGTGAATACGGCTTGTCTGTAAAACCACTTCTTATTCTTCAAAATGTAGAACAAGTAGCAATGGAAGTTACTGTGGAAAATGTTTGATGTCTTTTGCATAACTAACTGCATAAAATATGGTCTGATAATAGGACACAAGTCAGTCTACGCAAACTCCAAACAGCATTAAGGCTGGGGCCCCACATTGCAAAAAGACAGTGTTTTGGCCGTGGCAAAAAAACCCCAAAACACTGCATTTTAAACTACCTGCAAAGTGGAAGGGATTCCATACATTGCAGTATTTCCACTGCAGAGTTATTTCTGCATTTTCAAAAACACGTTTTTGTAAATCGCAGCATGTCAATTATACCTTATGGAAACGCTAGTGTTTTCCATATAGGTATAACAGAAGTAGAAAGTCCACAGCCTTTCTACTTTCTGGCTTCAACTTGCTACGTGGTGCCTTAGCGTAAAGGGGTTTTCCCACAAAACAAGTTGGTCCTGTCCATAGGGTAGGGGATAACTTGCAGATTAGTGGGGTCTGACTGCTCATACCCCCACTGATCAGGAGTTTTTCACCTGTACTATTAATTTGTGACAAGTTGTGTATAACTAGAGGTATGCTTTAAAGTTCTGTTTAAAAAGAGGGTCATGGATGCAGCTTATGGAGTTGTTTGAGAAGAATATAAATAGGAGTGTAACCTCATAGTGACCAGCCAGTTTTTAGCCTTGGTGACAAACCATAACTTGTTCTTCTGATAAGGAAACTGTATGAGGGCTTCTTTTTTGGTGGTTAAAGTTTGTAGTATTTTGGAGCACATGTATCTCATTAATTAACTTTTACTAACTCTTCTGGGATGGAATAGAAGAAAAACCAATTCTGCCATTGTCGTGTGTTTTTTTTTTTTTTTTTTTTTTTTTTTTTAATGTCAGTATGAAACTAGTATGATGTTGTACCGTGTTAGCCATTGAAAGTAGTGGAAGAGTGAAGAAATCAGGCGATACCGTTTAGAGGCTAACTGAGTATATTTATAAGTAAGCTTTCAGGCGTACTCGCTCCCTTCATCAGACATGGTGTGATACAAGAACTGAAAATTAACAGATTTTTATACACATGGTTTTCAAGGACTCTAAAATGCTTTGAAAACCATGTGTATAAAAATCTATTAATTTTCAGTTCTTGTATCACACCATGTCTGATGAAGGGAGCGAGTACTCCTGAAAGCTTACTTATAAATATACTCAGCCTCTAAAAGGTATCGCCTGATTTCTTCACTCTTTCAGTATGAAACTGGCAGGCAGTCTGCTGGGAGGTTCCATAGGGCCACAATGAAGACAGATCGGTGGGGCCATGATTAGGCACCCCACTATCGCATTCCTGTTGATGCTGATGCCTAGCTGGAGCTTTATAAATTCAGTAGGTGCTATTGGCTATGGCATCTAAAATGTTAAAAGCCCAGGATCGGAGGTTTTGTACTTACAAACTAGAGGTGACCCAGCTCCATCACGATTTATATGACACATTGTTTTATGCACTGAAATTAAGGCAGTTTGTCATGAGATGACAGTCTATTGGTCGATCACTAGTTAAGGAAGTTATAAGAAATACTAGATAGTGTCTCTACTGTACATATTATAAATTCATATCTACAGTGTGGGTCCATAGATGAGCACTATTGCGATAATTCATTCTTCATCTAATCTTATGACTTTAGGTATAGTAAACAATTGGTTACCAGTACTAATGTCTAGTAGATGACACTTACGGACAAAACTATATATTTTGTAATAGGTTATTTTAAATGGTCCCAAATGCTTCTGAGAAATTGCTTTCACACAGTATGAAACCAGGGCTGATTTAACCACAGGGCAAACTGTGCACTTTTACCAGGCCCTATGGTAGTGTGGGCCCCCTTGGGACAGCAGGACAGGCCACCATTTAGTGTTGTCCCAGGCAGTGGATCTGGGCTGTCTAGACTCAAACTCATCTGCATCCTCTGGGTGCAGTTAAGTTGAATACACTGGTGAAGCAGGGAGCTATTCACTTGCTGCTTTACCATTCGGACACTGCCTCTTGCTCCCAGTGTCTTGGGAGCAGTAGGCATGACGTGATGATGTTACTTACATTATTCCTGCAGCTATCTGAAGCCTCTAGGAGCAGAGACCTAAGAGAAAAGGGGGACTGGGTGACGTGAGTATTAGGGTTTTTTTTTTTTTTTTTAAGTTTATTCATTGTCCTGTGGTCACAAGGAGGGGAAAGTATCTACTGCAGGAGCATGAAACTGGGGACATCAGGAGAGAGACTATGTACTGCGCTGGTATTTGGATATGTAATATACAGTCCTGGGCATTGTTATTGGCACACATGAAGTTTAAGTAAATAATGCAGAATATCTCCTGAAAAAAATGAATCCAGTGAAACAGCTTTTTTTTTTTTTGGTTCGAGCACTCATGTTTATTACAAAAGATGATTTAAAAAAAAAAAAAAGTGAAAAATAGAAAAACTTAAAGCTTGATGTGACCCCAGGTATTGGCACCCTTTACATTTAATATATATGGAAACACATTTTGACTCACCTGTGATAAATTGTTGGTACCCATGTGACAATTAGCCAATATATGATTACATAAGTCTTTAAAAAAAAAAAAAAAGCCACATATTAGGCCCTGTTCCTTTGTCACAATGTTGAAGACAAAGGCGATGGCTGAGGACATCAGAACTGCTATTATTAGCAAACAAGACTTCCAAAGGGTATAAGGCCATCTCCAAAGACCTTAGTATCCCAGTTTCAACAGTGCGCAATGTTATTAAGTTTGCCAAGCATGGAACTGTCCATGGATGTGGGGGAAAGAGGAAAATGGACAAGAGATGTCTTCGAAGGTTGGTGAGAATGGTGGAAAAAAAAAAAAACGTCAAACATCCAAAGACTTGAAGGCTAACTTGGAACAGTCTGGGGTTATGGTTTCAACAAGTACCATACGCCACACACTGCCCATAAAGCTTTGCTTGGTTTAAAGGCCAAGGAAGAAACCATTGGTGAAGAAAAACACAAAGATAAGTTTTTAGTTTTTTTTTTTTGTTTTTTTACACCAAAGAGCACCGTGACAAACCACAATCCTTCTGGGAAAATATTCCTTGGACAGATGAAACAAAAATCGAGCTTTTTGGCAATGCAAAGCAGCAGTTTGGTTACAGACGGTACAATGAAGCTTATAAGTAAAAGACCCTACCAACCATTAAGCATGGTGAATGATCCATAATGCTGTAGGGTTGCTTTGCTGCGTCGTACTGGAGGCCTTGACTGTATCACAGGAATCATGAAATCAGAGAATTATCAAGAGATTTTAGAGCGAACTGTTCTACCCAGTGTAAGAAAACTTAGTTTGACTCAAAGATCATGGGTCCTCCAGCAAGACAATGACCCAAAGCACACATCCAAAGGTACCCAGGCATGGTTGAAAAAGAAAAAAAAGGACGGTTTTAAAATGGCCAGCAATGAGTCCTGACCTCAATCCCATTGAAAATCTTTGGGGTGAGCTGAAATCTGCCATTGGGAAAAAGAACTTTGCAAACATTCAAGAGCTTGAACAAACTGCAAAGGAAGAGTGGGGGAAAAGTGCAAGAAGCTTATAGATGGCTACAAAAAAACATTTGGAGGATGTCATCAATGCCAAAGGGTGTGCAACTAAGTATTACTTAGGGGTGCCTTTATTGCTGCACAAGCTGTTTATTCTGCTTCTTCTTTGAAATTACAACATGCAAGTTGAAAAACAATATTTTATTGTATTACTTTGGACCACTAAAAAAAAAAAAAACGTGAAGATACATGTACATGTCTATGAAAAAAATGAAGGGTGCCAATACAATGGCTGAGGGGAACAGGTTAATGCGTGATGCCATTGTAGGGGCATTTGACTGTGTGTTCGGCCACTGAGGGGTTCGAGTAGGACTGATGAAGTCACAATAATGGGAGGATCAACTATTACTGGATGTGGTGGAATAGGCAGGAGATGGTAGGGGTCTTAGTGGCAAGACATACTCTAGGAAGCTGAAGGCCTGACCACCAGTGCACCAACTGCCACACTTGCATAAGACTTCAAAGTTTGTTTTTTTCCAAATTTACAAAAGTGACGTAACAAATGTATATTATCACTCTAATATGCTTTGTAATGCAGGGGTTACAGTTGAATGTTGGGAAGAGGTGAAAGACTCCCTTTAATATGCAAATACTGCTATAAATCATGTGGTATAGCTTTACTTTAATTCATTGGGCTACTTTGAAAAATAGGCAAAAGAACTGGCGTTGAAGGTCTGAACGCATGAAGTCTGTAAGCAGTCATTGCTGGGGGAGAGCAGCGCTGGTCTTGGGTAAGGTGAATATTATATATTTTTTTTTCTTTTAAAAATTGGGCTAGGCACACATGGAGAGAGTTTGCAGCAGGTTAACTGCAAAATGAACAGAGGCTAACCAACTGCGATATACAGTAGCAGTATCCCTTCAACACTTTGCCAAAAAAATCTGCATAACATTCTTTTGCTGCAGGCTTTAATTATGCAGCACGTCAATTATGGCATATTCAGCCATGGATTTTAAACTTTCCAATGCAAAAAGTTGAAACTAACGTTTGCTGCCTATGGCACAAACTAGCAGGTTTGGTAGCGGATGAGATGTGGGATTTCAGCTGCAAGCATCCCACAGTGGACCCTTCCCTTGTGGCCTCAACTTAAATGGTCAATATCGTTTCAGACAACTTTAGTCTCATTTAATAGAGCATCTGATTCAGGACTAAAATGTAATACACTGTAATAAAAAAATGTGGCTGCTTTCTGCCCGAAAAATCTCTCAAGTTCCTGCCACTAGGTGTCTCCCTTCTAGCTAATTTAGACGTACTCTACTGGTTACATAGATATGTTAGATAAGCAAGACAGAATCACAGCACGTTTGCAAACTGTTGCTCTGTGCAAAGGACTGAAGATTCTGCACATCTCACAACTTGCAATGTAAGGATAGTCTACTTATGTACTCGTATCTACGTCTGGCTGCCTGTGTAATCGCAGATGGTATATTATTCATAGACAGCAAGCAGCTTTCCTGTCTGTGGTCATAGATCTCCTCCACCCCCCAATATATAAAAAAAAACCAAAAAAAAAAAAAACACACACACACACACACACAACATACTCACCTGTCCTCGATGCCTCCCCGCGTGATCCGGTCCTGCAACTCCTTTGTTTTTCTGCGGAAGTACCTAACGCACATGACAGCTGAGGCCAATCAGCAGCCTTAAGAAGGGAACCGCGGATGTTACAACTGGCAAGAAATTAAACAGCAAGAAGGCAGCCAAGCTGCAGGACCAGACCAGCGGGGGACAGGTATGTTTTTGTTTGCTTCACCTCACCTCCTCTGCCTGATTTAGAAAATATTGTTTAGCCTGGATAACCTCTTTAAAGGACTGAGCCAATTTTCATTTTTTTTTCCCTCCACACATTTCAAGTCATAATTTTTTCAGTTCAGAGAGTCACATGATGGCTTATTGTTTGTTGGACAAATTGTACTTTGTAATGGCACCATTCAATATCCTGTTCAATGTATGGGGAAGCTGGGAAAAAAAAAATTATTGGAGGTGGAATTGCTGAAAAAAAAAAAAAAACCACCCACACATTTCTGCCAATTTTTCATGGGTTTAATTTTTACAGCATTCACTATGTGGTAAAAATGACATGTTACCGGTATTCTGTGGGTCAGCACTATCACAGTGATGCCAAATTTATATAGTATTTTAATGTTCTGATACCTTTTTGTGAAAGATCCTCAGTGCGCCAACACCGCTGTGGCCACCCGAGTCTTCTTTCATATAAAAACCACACTCACCGCCAGTGAGTGTCGGGTCCACAAGATAAATACAAGACAAGCCTTCTAAATTTTATATATTTATTAACCCCTAAATGGGTCGGTATTAACATCTAACACATGCAGTTCAGAACAGATATGCAGATATATGCAAGCATTAACAGTTACTAGTTACAAGATACAGTACAAATAAAATAAAAGGGATAAAGGTGAAATGATTACTTTACCACACATGTCCTTGATGTGGTTCTGTAGTCCAACACTCACACATGCTCTGGTATGTGTGAGTAACCAGTGGAGGCTGTTTAGCATGTGGCATTAATACAATAATTCAGCCTGCATGCTCTCATCAGTCTCAGCATTAGTCCCGTAGTCTCATCACAAAAAATCTCATGGTGTTCGCTTGTAATCCCAACACAAATCTCTTTTCTGGGTTAGTCTGTCTGTAATCTCTTGTAGTCTGTCTCAACTCCATAGCATAATCTCCTAGTAGCATCTCTTACCTCATCTTTTATACCCTTTATGCCACCTCCCAGAATGAGGTCACTGGCAACAGCCAGTCTGATGAGTTAATGCAATCAAGTCCAGATCTTTTGTATAGAGCTGAGACCAAGTGGAATGATACAATGTTATCAGGTAGGTCTGATCAACAGCCCAGGCTTGAACAATGCACTATTGTTTCTTTGATCACTCAGGGCTGTATAGGAATACAATGGAGCCCTATTGTTACAGTGCTGCTACTACTGCCAATATACACCTAGGCTTATAGCTGCGCACAGTATGAATAAATGGAACTAGAGAGAAATACTCTACCCAGAGACCAAAATACAGCTCTGAATTATCGCCATATTTAAGCAGAATCATCACACCTCCCCCTTTAGATGGGGCTTGCAGGAAGTAGGGGCCTGTGCCCCTCTTCTGAAAGCACCTCCGCCTACAGCTTTTCAGGCTCTGGCCTCAAGGCTCCCTCACCTTCCCCCCAGGGTCCCAGCAGACTCGGGCCTTGTCAGACTCCGAGGGTGGTTGAGCGCCATGTGCCTTCAATATGTCCAGACTAGGGTCAGCTTGGACAGCATCTCTGAACTCTTGGCTGGAGTGAGACAAAAGAGAGGTGCATGTTACATAGCTGCCGGACCCTTCTGGCTCTCTAGTCTGACTAGGGACGCTTCTAAAGCCCAGGCTCTGAGCCACGTACACTTGGCTACCTCCTGCCTGTTCTGGGTCCGCTTTCTGAGTGCGGGCATCCCGTAGCTTTACACTCATGACCTCAGGCCCTTGGGAAACCATTCCAGAGATCCCATCCCGGCAATCTCTGCTCTCCTGGCTACCCTTGGCCTGCTCTCCCAGGGTCTTCCTCACACTAGCCGCTAGTTGGGACAGTTCTTCCAAACCTACATCCTGTTCCTCCTGTACTTGGGTGGGTGATAGTGATACCTTGGGCAAATGACTGAGATCATGCTTCCCCAAAACATCCCCCCACAATACATTGACAGGTAATACCTTGGACATACCCTCTTCTTGGATCACATCTCCAGTACCCCATGCCATCTGCACTTGGGCCATGGGCACTCCTGGAATAGAACTGGACAGAAGAGACGTGTATGTCTCATACCGGCCGGACTCCTCCGGCTTCAAGGGAGTGAGACTAGTCATGGCGGTCTCAGCACCGACTCCAGGTGGTGTAGGCAACGGTTCAAGGGTCGGAACGCCCTCCACCCTTGTAGCACTCTGGCTGCGGGCTAACACCGCACTACCAGCAGTCCGTCCCTCACCTGGATCGGCCATGAGATCCCCATAGCCTACCTGACTACCTGGCACATGGTCAGCAGTTGGGTGCTTATCGGATGCACTGGGCGAAATAATAGAAGTCGCTTCCAGTGACTCCGAAGAGCTACCCTGTACACTTTCACAACAAGCATTGGCAATTACATTGACAGTACCTTCATTAGCAATTGTTAATTCACACCGGGCCTCAATGAGATCTGCAGTAGACATGTTAACAAGCTGGGAGGGAGACGCCCCCGCAGATGTGGGTGTGTCTACAGACTTAGTCTCATTGGCTCCTAGCACCGGAGGGAACAAAGCATCAATAACATTTGTGCTGAGCTGGGTTGCAGGAAGTTCAGTTGCATCTTCCCTGCTCTCTGCTGAAGGCAACTCATTAGCATGTACACTTACTGCCATGGGAAGTATCTCAGAGGTGGGGTTACGGGCCCTCTCTGCAGATATGACAGACGCATTGTCAACATTAGTCATAGACAGTTCATCACAGTAAATTGGGTTGCTCCCCACCCCATATTGGGACATCATAGGTCCTAAATCAGTTCCCAACAGTACATTAGCAGGCAAATCAGTCATTAGTCCCACAGTCTGCATTCCTTTTCCTGCACCCCAATCCAGATACACAGATGGGCCACCTGCTGTGGCTTGGGAAGCAGGGAAGTTCTCAGGGCGGTTGGGGCACTCCTCCTTGAAATGTCCTGTCTGGTTACAGGCATGGCCCCGCCACACCTCCCCTTGGGGTTTGGAGAAGGTCACCCGGGCGCCCAGAGTTCTTGGGACAGGGGAAGGACCACCCGGGGCATAGTTTGTCTCACCCGACCTGACGACAGATGGCTGTGGTGACCTCCGGCCTGGCTTCTCCTTCCAACTTGAGGCTCTCTGTAGGGTTGTTGGAGTTTGCGCATGGGCGGTTTGTGCCCGCTGGGAGAGCTCCATCCTTTTCAGCTTAAGCTGATACTCCCTCTCGGCCTGTTGCTCAGCAGCCTGTAGTTCAGCATCCTTCCTCTCTCTCTCTGCCTGTCGCTCTGCTGCCTGCTGTTCTTGTTCTACAGCTTCCAGAAAACGGCACAACACCTGCAGGTATGTGTTAGGGTCACTGGTGCCTACTTGCTCTAGGGCCATTTGCCAGTATGAAACCGTTCCCATAGCAAGGTTGGGGTTACTGGTCCCTCCTGGTGAAGTAATCCCTGGGACCGGGCTGCTTGCTGCACTTCCTGGCCTAGCCCCAAAATCAGGACTCTGCTCGATTCTCTGCATGGCTGTGGCTGCCTCCATTTCAGCCATACGCTCAGGATCTCAAAAAGCCTGGTTCAACAATTCTTGAGCTCTGCTTCTGAGCCCACTAGCCATCCACTGGTATTTGCCAAATAAAAGATAGGATAGAATACAAAGAGTAAGGGAGGGAACAGCACTGTATCAAACTTTCACTGTATCTTAATGCTTGCTTTAATACCGAGCTTGTCTCATCGGATTACTACAATCCCCAGCATGTGAGTGATAAAGGTCACCAACACACGCTGTGTATCCTAAGATCCCACTACGCTGCCACCAATGTGAAAGATCCTCAGTGCGCCAACACCGCTGTGGCCACCCCTGAGTCTTCTTTCATATAAAAACCACACTCACCGCCAGTGAGTGTCGGGTCCACAAGATAAATACAAGACAAGCCTTCTAAATTTTATATATTTATTAACCCCTAAATGGGTCGGTATTAACATCTAACACATGCAGTTCAGAACAGATATGCAGATATATGCAAGCATTAACAGTTACTAGTTACAAGATACAGTACAAATAAAATAAAAGGGATAAAGGTGAAATGATTACTTTACCACACATGTCCTTGATGTGGTTCTGTAGTCCAACACTCACACATGCTCTGGTATGTGTGAGTAACCAGTGGAGGCTGTTTAGCATGTGGCATTAATACAATAATCGAGCCTGCATGCTCTCATCACAGTCTCTCAGCATTAGTCCCGTAGTCTCATCACAAAAAATCTCCTCATGGTGTTCGCTTGTAATCCCAACACAAATCTCTTTTCTGGGTTAGTCTGTCTAATCTCTTGTAGTCTGTCTCAACTCCATAGCATAATCTCCTAGTAGCATCTCTTACCTCATCTTTTATACCCTTTATGCCACTTCCCAGAATGAGGTCACCGGCAACAGCAAGTCTGATGAGTTAATGCAATCAAGTCCAGATCTTTTGTATAGACCTGAGACCAAGTGGAATGATACAATGTTATCAGGCAGGTCTGATCAACAGCCCAGGCTTGAACAATGCACTATTGTTTCTCTGATCACTCAGGGCTGTATAGGAATACAATGGATCCCTATTGTTACAGTGCTGCTACTACTGCCAATATACACCTAGGCTTATAGCTGCGCACAGTATGAATAAATGGAACTAGAGAGAAATACGCTACCCAGAGACCAAAATACAGCTCTGAATTATCGCCATATTTAAGCAGAATCATCACACTTTTAAAAAATAAACTTTGCAAAATAGAAAAATTTCTTTGTGTCACAATGTTCTGACACCTGAAACTGGGTAAGGAGTCACGACAAGATCTAGCTTTTATTGACACCATTTTGGAGAAGGTCTAATCACTTTTTGTTCATATTTTTTTTATTTTAGGAGATAAAGTGTTGAAAAAAACAGCCGTTTGGCCATTTTCATCATATGGGATAAATATTTTTATATACTTTAATAGTTTAGGTATCCCCCCCACTCAAAAATGCATTTTTGAGAGAGAAGATACCTAAACTATTAAAATATAAAAAAAAAAAAAGTTTGCATTCTGTAGCTTTAATGCAAAGGGCCCACATTGCAGAAACGTGTTTTTTTTTTTTTTTTTTTTTTGAGCCAGAGTCAAGAGTTGATTAAACAGGAGGGAACCATCTAAGGCCTGGTTCACATCTGCGTTCGGTTTACCTGGGAAACCCATGGACCCCATAGACTATAATGGGGGTCCGTGTGGTTTCCGCACAAAACATGCGGAGAGGAAAGTGCTGCTTGCAGCACTTTGCGAAAACCACACGGACCCCATTATAGTCTATGGGGTCCGCGGGTTTCCCAGGTAAACCGCTTTTTTTATGCGTATAGGTTTCCGTTCGGGGGGGTCCCCAAGCGGACTCCCCCGAACAGAAACCTGAACGCAGTTATGAACCGGGCCCTAAGAGCTTTCTTTATAATTTCCATTCCTTTTCAAGCCTCTCCTGACTTTGGCTCAAAAAACTGCAACAAAATCTGTAACATGGGGCCTTAATGTGTTGCTATATTCTGAAGGCTGCTTTGTCATGTTCTTAGCAAAATGCATCAGAGAAGACCTCAGACAAAACCTTTCCTCTCCTCTTGTAAACAAGTCTCTGCTAGGCATGCTGTGCTTTGTGTACCTCAGGATGCCAAAACTGTGCAGCAACACAGACAGTTCTTACCAGAGATCCTGTCCTGCCTAAGACAGTATGACCTTGTGTGTGGATTTCTTTTCACAGGACAGTACGGGAAAAAGATGTAGAAATGTTATTCACAGTGTGAAGAAAGTCAGCCCTGCTCCTGTTTAGGTTAATCTTATTTAGCATAATGGCCTGCAGTACATATACTATATATATATATATATATATATATATATATATATATATATATATATATATATATATATACATACATACATACACACACACATACAAATACATACACACACACACACACACACACACACACACGTGCCTTGCGAAAGTATTCGGCCCCCTTCAACTTTTCAACCTTTTGCCACATTTCAGGCTTCAAACATAAGGATATAAAATTTTAATTTTTTGGTAAAGAATCAACAAGTGGGACACAATTGTGAAGTGGAACGAAATTTATTGGTTATTTTAAACTTTTGTAAAAAATAAAAAACTGAAAAGTGGGGGAGTGCATTATTCGGCCCCTTTACTTTCAGTGCGGCAAACTCACTCCAGAAGTTCAGTGAGGATCTCTGAATGATCCAATGTTGTCCTAAATGACTGATGATAAATATAATCCACCTGTGTGTAATCAAGTCTCCGTATAAATGCACCTGCTCTGTGATAGTCTCAGGGTTCTGTTTAAAGCGCAGAGAGCATCATGAAGACCAAGGAACACACCAGGCAGGTCCGTGATACTGTTGTGGAGAAGTTTAAAGCCAGATTTGGATACAAAAAGATTTCCCAAACTTTAAACATCCCAAGGAGCACTGTGCAAGCGATCATATTGAAATGGAAGGAGTATCAGACCACTGCAAATCTACCAAGACCCAGCCGTCCCTCTAAACTTTCATCTCAAACAAGGAGAAGACTGATCAATTATGCAGCCAAGAGGCCCATGATCACTCTGGATGAACTGCAGAGATCTACAGCTGAGGTGGGAGAATCTGTCCATAGGACAACAATCAGTCGTACACTGCACAAATCTGGCCTTTATGGAAGAGTGGCAAGAAGAAAGCCATTTCTCAAAGATATCCATAAAAAGTCTTGTTTAAAGTTTGCCACAAGCCATCTGGGAGACGCACCAAATATGTGGAAGAAGGTGCTCTGGTCAGATGAAACCAAAATCGAACTTTTTGGCCACAATGCAAAACGATATGTTTGGTGTAAAAGCAACACAGCTCATCACCCTAAACACACCATTCCCACTGTCAAACCTGGTGGTGGCAACAACATGGTTTGGGCCTGCTTTTCTTCAGCAGGGACAGGGAAGATGGTTAAAATTGATGAGAAGATGGATGGAGCCAAATACAGGACCATTCTGGAAGAAAACCTGGAGTCTGCAAAAGACCTGAGACTGGGACGGAGATTTATCTTCCAACAAGACAATGATCCCAAACATAAAGCAAAATCTACAATGGAATGGTTCACAAATAAACGTATCCAGGTGTTAGAATGGCCAAGTCAAAGTCCAGACCTGAATCCAATCGAGAATCTGTGGAAAGAGCTGAAAACTGCTGTTCACAAACGCTCTCCATCCAACCTCACTGAGCTCCAGCTGTTTTCCAAGGAAGAATGGGCAAGAATTTCAGTCTCTCGATGTGCAAAACTGATAGAGACATACCCCAAGTGACTTGCAGCTGTAATCGCAGCAAAAGGTGGTGCTACAAAGTATTAACTTAAGGGGGCTGAATAATTTGGCACGCCACACTTTTCAGTTTTTTGTTTTTTACAAAAGTTTAAAATATCCAATAAATTTCGTTCCACTTCACGATTGTGTCCCACTTGTTGATTCTTCACCAAAAAATTTAAATGTTATATCCTTATGTTTGAAGCCTAAAATGTGGTAGCCAGCCTGGTGTAGGTCTACAATTTTGTTTCTGGTGTCCTTCCACAGCTCTTTGGTCTTCACCATAGTGGAGTTTGGAGTGTGACTGACTGAGGTTGTGGACAGGTGTCTTTTATACTGATAATGTCAAACAGGTGCCATTACTACAGGTAATGAGTGGAGGACAGAGGAGCCTCTTAAAGAAGAAGTTACAGGTCTGTGAGAGCCAGAAATCTTGCTTGTTTGTAGGTGACCAAATACAGTCATATGAAAAAGTTTGGGCACCCCTATTAATCTTAATGATTTTTAGTTCTAAATATTTGGGTGTTTGCAACAGCCATTTCAATTTGATATATCTAATAACTGATGGACACAGTAATATTTCAGGATTGATATGAGGTTTATTGTACTAACAGAAAATGTGCAATATGCATTAAACCAAAATTTGACCGGTGCAAAAATTTGGGTACCCTTATCATTTTATTGATTTGAATACTCCTAACTACTTTTTACTGACTTACTGAAGCACAAAATTGGTTTTGTAACCTCACTGAGCTTTGAACTTCATAGCCAGGTGTATCCAATCATGAGAAAAGGTATTTAAGGTGGCCAATTGCGAGTTGTTCTCCTATTTGAATCTCCTCTGAAGAGTGGCATCATGGGCTCCTCAAAACAACTCTCAAATGATCTGAAAACAAAGATTGTTCAACATAGTTGTTCAGGGGAAGGATACAAAAAGTTGTCTCAGAGATTTAACCTGTCAGTTTCCACTGTGAAGAACATAGTAAGGAAATGGAAGACCACAGGGACAGTTCTTGTTAAGCCCAGAAGTGGCAGGCCAAGAAAAATATCAGAAAGGCAGAGAAGAAGAATGGTGAGAACAGTCAAGGACAATCCACAGACCACCTCCAAAGAGCTGCAGCATCATCTTGCTGCAGATGGTGTCACTGTGCATCGGTCAACAATACAGCACACTTTGCACAAGGAGAAGCTGTATGGGAGAGTGATGCGAAAGAAGCCGTTTCTGAAAGCACGCCACAAACAGAGTCGCCTGAGGTATGCAAAAGCACATTTGGACAAGCCAGCTTCATTTTGGAAGAAGGTCCTGTGGACTGATGAAACAAAGATTGAGTTGTTTGGTCATACAAAAAGGCGTTATGCATGGCGTCAAAAAAACACAGCATTCCAAGAAAAACACTTGCTACCCACTGTAAAATTTGGTGGAGGTTCCATCATGCTTTGGGGCTGTGTGGCCAATGCCAGCACCGGGAATCTTGTTAAAGTTGAGGGTCGCATGGATTCAACTCAGTATCAGCAGATTCTTGAGAATAATGTACAAGAATCAGTGACGAATTTGAAGTTACGCCGGGGATGGATATTTCACCAAGACAATGATCCAAAATACAGCTCCAAATCTACTCAGGCATTCATGCAGAGGAACAATTACAATGTTCTGGAATGGCCATCCCAGTCCCCAGACCTGAATATCATTGAACATCTGTGGGATAATTTGAAGCGGGCTGTCCATGCTCGGCGACCATCAAACTTAACTGAACTGGAATTGTTTTGTAAAGAGGAATGGTCAAAAATACCTTCATCCAGGATCCAGGAACTGATTAAAAGCTACAGGAAGCGACTAGAGGCTGTTATTTTTGCAAAAGGAGGATCTACTAAATATTAATGTCACTTTTCTGTTGAGGTGCCCATACTTTTGCACCGGTCAAATTTTGGTTTAATGCATATTGCACATTTTCTGTTAGTACAATAAACCTCTTTTCAATCCTGAAATATTACTGTGTCCATCAGTTATTAGATATATCAAATTGAAATGGCAAACACCCAAATATTTAGAACTAAAAATGATTAAGATTAATAGGAGTGCCCAAACTTTTTCATATGACTGTACTTATTTTCCACCATAATTTGCAAATAAATTCTTTAAAAAAAAAAAATCAAAAAAAAAAAAAAATCAGACAATGTGATTTCCTGGATTTGTTTTCTCATTTTGTCTCTCATAGTTGAGGTCTACCTATGATGACAATTACAGGCCTCTCTCATCTTTTTAAGTGGGAGAACTTGCACAATTGGTGGCTGACTAAATACTTTTTTCCCCACTGTAGTTAGGCAATCAAGACCGTGGAAAGGAGGGGCTACAGCTCAGATGTGACCAGAGCTAGGGAACACCAAATGTCTGAATATAGAAGAAGAGGTTGTAATCGGAAATGACAGAATGCAGGAGAAAGCTAACGCCACCCACTTTTGAAAAGTGAAGTGAGTGGTGCAGAAATCAAAAATTTGCAACATATGCAAATGAACTCAAAGTTGCAAATCTCTGATTTGGGACATTTTGTGCCAGAATTTTGAAGTGCAGGGCTTGATAAATTCCCCCCAAATTAGTTCTTAGATCACTTTTCTTCATGGCTCCCCAATTTCCTTTCCCGCGAAATTCCTACCCTCATTATGGGTGATTTTAACACTTCCATTAACTCTTCCTTCTGCCTCTCACCTTCTATCACTAACTGCCTCTCTTGGTCTCTCTCAGCTTACTTCTCCCACACCCAAATGGTAATTTCCTTGATCTGATCTTCTGTTCTGTCTCTGACTTTACTAACGGTCACCTACCAATTTCCGACCACAACCTTCTTTCCTTTACTATCAAAGGCTCCTGTTCTTCACAAAACACTGACCTACTGCACATACAGAAATTTACAGGCTGTAAACACACAGCACCTCTCAGATACCCTACAGTCATCACTGTCTCACATATCTTCTCTCTCCTGTCCAGAACTGGCCACCAAACACTACAATGAGACTCTCAAAACCACCCTGAATAAAGTAGCACCCTTGCCCATCCGAAAATCCAAAACACAGACACCGGCAATCTTGGCACACTCCTCAAACACGTTTTCTTCAGTGATGTTCAAGATCTGCTTCACTTCAAGTTCATGCTCAAAGCCTATAACTCTACCCATCACTTCTCATCTCTTCTCTCTCTAATAACCCTAAACGACTCTGACACCTTTCACTCCCTCCTTACGCCAAAGGTGCGGGTACTTGTCACAGACCTCAATGCTCAAAACATGGCCATGTACTTTAAAGAAAAAAATCCCTCCGAAAAACCCAATCTCCAAGCAAGATCAGTCCCCTTCACTCCCTTGCTCCTCATTGCGAACTCTCATAATTTGACCCAGTAACAGAAGACGTCTCCCAGCTCCTTTGTTCTTCTCGCCCTACTACTTGCACAAGTGATTCTATCCCGTGTCAGATCTCCTTCGGTCTCTGTCCCCTCCTGTTACAAATCACCTTACTAAAATTTTTTAACCTCTTTCTTTTGAAATCTTTCCCTTCTTCAAACATGCTGTCATAACCCTGCTACTGAAAACCCTCCCTTGACCCATCCTGTGCTGCTAACTACCGACCCATCTCTAACCTCCCCTTCATCTCTAAACTCCTAATCTATTCTCGCCTAATCCGCTCTCTTCTGGACCCCTTACAATCAGGTTTCGCACACTACAACTCCCAGCATGCATACTTGCTCTGCTGTTGTTGGAACTCCCATGCAAGTGAATGGAGCATGTTGGGAGTTGTAGTTTCACAGCATCTGGAGTGCCGAAGGTTGCTGACCCCTGATCTACAGAAACTGCCCTTACAAAAGTCTCCAACAATCTCCTAAATCTAAAGGGAACTATTCACTACCTTCTGGATCTCTCTATAGACCACCAACTCCTCCTCACTATGCTCCACTCTATTGGTCTCACGCATACCGCTCTATCTTTCTGACCACTCACTTAGTGTATCATTCACTGGCATTATTTCTTTTCCTCTGCCCCTTGCGGTTGGGGTTCCTCAAGGCTCGGTCCTAGGCCCCTTCCTCTTCTCTGTACACAGCTCCAATTGGACAAAACCATTTTCAGATTTGGCTTTCAATACCATCTTTATGCTGATGTCCAGCTATTTAACTCATCCCGTGACAGGACATCACCCCTGCATTACTACAGAACACCAGTGACACTCTCTCTGCTGTCTCTAACATCATGTCTTCTCTTTATCGGAAATTGAATCTTTCAAAAACTGAACTTCTTGTGTTCCCTCCATCTACTAACCGACCTAACCCCAATATCTCCATTTCTGTCTCTCGTCTTACTATTACCCCGAGGCGGCATGCCCGCTGTCTGGGGGTTGTATTTGGTTCAGATCTCACCTTTAACCCACATATTCAGATACTTGCACGCTCTTGTCACCTGCACCTCAAAAACATCTCTAGAATTCTCCCTTTTCTCACCGTGGAAACATTAAAAACCCCCCCCCCCCAAAAAAAAAAAAACCCTCAATGTCGCTCTGATTCTCTCTCGTCTTCACTATTGCAATTCTCTTCTAATTGGGCTTCCTCTTACTAAACTCTCCCCTCTACAATCTGTCCTGAATGCTGCCGCCAGACTCTTCTTTCTGTCAAACCGGAATACACACGCATCTACCTTGTGTCAGACGATGTGTTGGTTGCCTATCCATCACAGAATACAATATAAAATTATCACATTGACCCACAAATCCATCCATAGCGCTGCGCCCCCCCTATATCTCCTCCCTAAACATCCTCTCCATTCTACCAAGGACCTTAGACTTGCATCCTCTGTTATCCGAACATCCCACTCCCGTCCCCAAAACTTTTATTGAGCTGCACCGGTGCTCTGGAATGTTTACCCTGGACAATCCGATTAATCCCCAACTACAGCAGCTTCAAAACTGCCCTAAAATCACATCTGTTTGGTCAGACTTATCACATGACCTGATCACAGTGTAGTGTGCGGAGGTGGAGAACAATAACACTTTTTATCCTTCCTCCTCTGTTCCTCAGATTCCATCCTCTCCATCTACAAGTTACACTGCACTCCTTGCACTTCATATATGTTTATTCACAGATACAAGCTGGTGATGGGTTCATACAGCTTCAGTTACACAACCTTTTCTATTAAAAGATGGCTGTACCATTGTAGTAAACAAGCCCTCTGACCTCTTGTGGCCCCCTATCTCCTCATAGAATGTAAGCTCTTGAAAGCAGGGCCCTCACTCCTATTGTTTGATATGTTTATTTCTTTGTCATATTAATTTCTCATTGTTTGTTCATGTGTCCTCTGATTTGTAAAAGTGCTGCGGAATATGTTACATAAAGTCATTATTTTTGGACAATCCCTCTAATAAAACACAATTTCAAACACCGCATTAGAGAACCAATTAGAGGATGGTACTCATAGTCAGGACCTCAATTACCTGAGCACAGCAGCTGGAAAGTGTGACTCTCCAGCAGACCCTGCATGTCTATACATTAGATAGAGAGGCCATTCATTTCCATGGACATTATGTTGTACATTTAGCTGCAGTGTTGCTACATAAGAACTAAATACCTGCTTGCTCTTACATTACAGCTGACAATTGGAGTCGTGTAATATACCATTACTTTAAGCACAAGAGCTAGAGCTTTTACCTTGATCTCATTTTAATCCTAGAATCTTCACTTTGATCCTGATATCAACTAGGTGCAAGATAGTGAGAGCAGGATGAAATCACTGCTGCACTTTCATGACACCATTTTTCAATCCTTGATACAAGTGTTTATACAAAAATCTACAGTGCAGATGCCAGCAATGATGATGATGATAACCATGAAAAAATATACATGAAGGTGCCAGATGTACACAAGCATGCAGTGTGGAGTGCAATAGTTGTTAATATAGTTAGATTATTATAAAAAGCAGACAATTTTGCTGGCCAGTAAATCACTTTCACAACTGTAGGATTTGTGTAGAATTTACTACAGTGAAATAAATTCCTATTTAGGGCTGGGCAACTTTGCCAAAAAAAAAGTTTTGTTTTTTGTTTTTTTAATTTATGGGCAATTTTTGCTTTTAATACAATATATACACTAATAGAAATATAATATATATATATTTTCATTGTATATTTTTTTTTTTTTAACAAAACCAAGAAAGGATTAAACAAAAAAAACCAAAAAAAAAACAAAACCAAAAAAAAAAAAAAACACTACACCACTACTAAAGTTCAGTGAGCCAGTAGTGGAGGAGTCAGATCTATTAGGGCAAGAAAACCTGCATCAACCACCCAACTATTTTGACCATAGTGAAGAAACTTTTGTTGGAAGGAGAAAAAAAAAGCTTGCATAAAATATACAGTTAGGTCCATAAATATTTGGACACAGACAACATTTTTCTAAATTTTGGTTCTGTAGATTACCACAGTGTTGAAGTTCAGACTTTCAGCTTTAATTCATTGGGTTGAACAAAATGATTGCATAAAAATGTGAGGAACTATAAAGCATTACATACAATCCCTTCATTTCAGGGGCTGAAAAGTAATTGGACAAGTGAAATAATTGTCAATAAAATGTTAAATTTCTAATACTTGGTTGAAGACTCTTTGTTGGCAATGACTGCCTGAAGTCTTGAACTCATGGACATCACCAGACACCTCTGTGTTTCCTCCTTTTTAATGCTCTAACAGGCCTTTACTGCAGCGGTTTTCAGTTGCTGTTTGTTTGTGGGCCTTTCTGTCTGATGTTTAGTCTTTAACAAGTGAAATGCTGCTCAATTGGGTTGAGATCAGGTGACTGACTTGCTCATTCAAAAATATTTGACGACTTTGATTTAATAAGCTCTTGGGTTGCTTTGGCTTTAGGTTTTGGGTCATTGTCCAATCATTTGAGCACACAATATGTCTCTGAATACCTCAGAATTCATCCGGCTGCTTCTGCCCTGTGTCACATCATCAATAAACACTAGTGACCCACTGCCACTGGCAGCCATGCATGCCCAAGCCATCACTCTGCCTCCGCCGTGTTTTACAGATGATGTGGTATGCTTTGGATCATGAGCTGTACCATGCTTTCGTCATGCTTTTTTCTTTCCATCATTCTGGTAGAGGTTGATCTTCGTTTCATCTGTCCAAAGACTGTTCTTCCAGAACTATGCCAGATTTTTTTTTTTTTTAAGCAAAGTCCAATCTAGCCTTTTTATTCTTGAGGCTTATGAGTGGCTTGCACCGTGCAGTGAACCCGCTGCATTTACTTTCATGCAGTCTTCTCTTTATGGTAGATTTGGATATCAATACGCCTACATCCTGGAGAGTGTTGTTCACTTGGTTGGCTGTTGAAGGGGTTTCTCTTCACCATGGAAATTATTCTGCAATCATCCACCACGGTTGTCTTCCGTTGGCATCCAGGTCTTTTTGCATTGACGAGTTCACCAGTGCTTTCTTTCTGTCTCAGGATGTACTATATTGTAGATTTTGCCACTTCCAATATTGTAGCAATTTCTCGGATGGGTTTTTTTTCTGTTTTCGCAGCTTAAGGATGGCTTGTTTCACCTGCATGGAGAGTTCCTTTGACCGCATGTTTTCTTTACAGCAAAATCTTCCAAATGCAAGCACCACACCTCAAATCAACTCCAGGCCTTTTATCTGCTTAATTGAGAATGACGTAACGAAGGAAATGCCCACACCTGCCCATGAAACAGCCTTTGAGTAAATTGTCCAATTACTTTTGGTCCCTTTAAAAACAGGGTGGCACATGTTAAGGAGCTGAAACTCCTAAACCCTTCACCCAATTTTAATGTGGATACCCTCAAATGAAAGCTGAGAGTCTGGACTTTCTGTCCATTATATAACTATAACTTGAATATGTTTCAGTAAACAGGTAAAAACACCAAAATTTATATGTCTGTGTCCAAATATATATGGACCTAACTGTATTGCTGGTTAAACAGACTGTGGGCGACCACTCAGATGGAGTGTGTGCAGCGACAGAAAAGGGGTTGTGCCATTAAGGATGCTTATCCCATCCTGTGGATAGGTGACAAGTGTCTGATTGCTGGGGGTGCAACAGCTGGATCCCTTTAAGTCCTCCTTGTGGCCTGAAAGCCAGTGTGCTTGCGTGATCGGTGCTCTAGTCACGCCTATGGGCTGCAGGCACAACTGGAGATTACAGTCCTGGTAGCCCCATAGAATTGAACAGAGCACTGTGCACAATCGCACTGGTGATCCATTTATAAAAGGCAGGCTTTAGGTGGACTTTTGGTCAGGCCCCACAGAACATGGGATAAGTGGTCTTAACAACACAACCCCTTTAAATGGTGGTACTGGCCATGCGGTAATGCCACAACCTGTAGTTCACCATTTTAACCCTCACTGCCACAGCTATTTTGTTTCGGTTTTCTTTTTGAGAAGTGAAATGGCACAACCTGCAATTCAGGCTTCTTGATTTTTTTAAATTTGTTCCCCTATTTCTTCCACTCGAGCTACAGCAGTTACCATATAGAACAGTTTATTTTTCTAGTCAGGCATTTAGTGACACCGGGATGCCTAGCTGTTTTTACATATTTTTATTTACCGTTATAGCTAAGATTTGGAGGGGGGGGGGGGGGGTTACTTATTTTACCCCTTTTTTTTTTTTTACTAAAGTGGGATTTGTGTGTACTCACCGTAAAATCCTTTTCTCGGTGTATTCACTGGGGGACACAGCACCATGGGTATAGACCTGGTCACTAGGAGACAAGGCACTAGGGAAAAGAAAGCTGTTGGCTCCGCCTCCAGGCTATACCCTGCCACAGCCACTGTGCATGAATCAGTTTGTACCGTAGCAGTAGGAGAGAGACACAAAGGAACATGGAACCAACAACCACCAACAATGCCTGAACCCGAAAAGGAACCAACACAGTTCGGGCAGGAACACTGAAAAAAACAAGGGAGGGATCTGTGTCCCCCAGTGAATACAACGAGAAAAGGATTTTACGGTGAGTACACAAAAATCCCACTTTCTCGTCTACTTCACTGGGGGACACAGCACCATGGGATGTCCTAAAGCAGTCCCAGAGGGTGGGAATAACACGGCCATGCAAACCTGTAATACTCAACCGCTTCCAGAAACTTACAACCCAAATTGGCATCAGCAGAGGCCACAGAATGGATCTGGTGAAACTTAGAGAAAGAGGATGGAGGCCCAGTGGGATACTTACAGACCTGGGAAGCAAAAGCCTGATGCTGGAGGCCCCGGGAACTCCAACAGCTCTAGAGGAGAGAGCCGTCACATGGGAAGGCAGAGCCTTACTCTTAAACCGATAGGTCTCCCTAATCTCAGACCAAAGCCATCGGAAGATGGGAGCTCTGGAAGCAGGCAGGCCCTGGCAAGGGCACTCAGGGAGAATGAGCAAACGTCCGAACAAGAGAAAAGGATCCGTGAGGGACAGTATACACGCAAATCACCGGGCAACAACCGGGCAGGGAAGAACAATCACTCACATGGACGCCTGGGGACCGAGCAGAAAGAGGGCAAGACCAAGTCCTCGATGTGGAAGCAGGAAAAACACCCTAAGAAAAAAAGACTGTGGCAGACAGAGGAAAACCTTATCCTTGTGGAGGACCAGAAAGGCAGGCTCCCGACAAAAAGGGCAGCCAATTCGGGACCCCTGAGGATGGAGGTAATGGCCACCAGAAACTCATTCTACCAGGACAGAAGGCAAAAAAAGGGATATCATAGGCTCGAAGGGGAGAACCTGAAGCACCTTAAAGACGAGGTTAAGATCCTACGGATCCAAGGGTTCCAAAGGAGCACAGAGTGGCACTCCTGTAGGAAAGTCTTTTAAAAAGAAAGAAGACTAAGACCTTGATCCAGACCAGACTGGAGAAGATCCGATGAGAATCGTTACTCTTCCAACAGTGGACATAAGCCTTCAACGTTTGATGGCAGATCTAAGCTACCTATAATTTCCGGGCCTTAAGTATGTTAGAATAACAAACTCCGAAAAAACCACGACGCCTCAAACCTCGGATGCAACAGCCACGCCGTGAACGCAGCTGAGTCAAGGTGGGGTGGAACAGCAGTCCTTGAGACAAAAGGTCGACCAGCAGAGGAAGAGGCCAGGAGCATCCGCCAACAGGAACATGAGATCCACATACCAGACCCGACAGGGCCAATCTGGTGCCACCAGGATTGCTTGAACCCCCTTGGTCTTGAGATTCTGGAGGACCCAAGGAAGAAGAGGAAGTGAAAAACCGAACTTACAAGAGCGCCAGCAGTGATGGTTCGAGGATCCAGAGGCCTGGCAATTTAGCCGGGGACCTTGTGGTTCCGGCAGAGGCTAAAAAGGTCGACGTTTGTCACGCCACAGCGGGAGCACAGTGGATGGAAGATCTGCAGATAAAGCGACCCTCGACCGGAGCAATATTTTCTCGACTCAAGTAGTCTGCCACCCAGAGGTCCACGCCAGAAAAAAGGTTGACCACCGAAAGAGCTGGAACAAGGCGCTCCACCCAAGGAAGAAATTGTGAGGCTTCTAGTAAGGCCGCACGGCTCCTGGTGCCCCTCTGAGGGTTCAAGTAGGCGACCATGGAGGAGAGGTCAGTCTCGACTGTGACAGATGTCCTTGGAGAAGAGAGGTCCAAGGAGTAAGGGCAAATAAGATAGCCCTGGGATCCAGCAGGTTGAACCAGAGGGAGGAATCGGCCCTGGACCACAGGCCCTGAACAATCAAAGCATCAAGGACCACTCCCCAGCCGGGGAAATTGGCGGCAGTGGGAATCACCTACCAACAGAGGGGAAGAAGGACTTCCCTTGAGAAATTCCTGGGGAGGAATATACACTAAAGAATCTCTCAGTGAACCAAGGTGGAAAGAGAACCAAGCAGATGAGGCTGTCCGGAGATTTGTCCCAGCAGGCCGTAATCTTCAAGAGGAGAGAACGACAGAGTGAATGAAAGGTACAGCCTAGAAGGTTGAGGCGATCGTGCGCAAGACCCACATGCCGATTCAAAGAGAGCAAGGATAGTACCTCCGAAGGTGGGACACTCAGGATCTTGGCCTCCAGAGGGAGAATCACACCCTGGAGCGAGCAGAGGATCATGTCCCGGATTCCATGTGCTTAGAGGACACGAGACATGCTCATAGATGAGCCAGCAGAACCGGCGAAGAACAACCAAGGTGAACCACAAGCTGGTCAGATTGTCTAACCTGGAGGGGTTTCACCAGGAGGTCGTCAAAGTCTGAAAACACGGCAGCACCTCTGGCGCAGAGGATGGCCATGAGAGACGCCATCACTGAGGAAAAAAAACCCCCGGTGGCAGAGGCCAGTCTGAAGGGGAGAGAGAAAACTGGAAAGGTCAAGGATCCACAGCAAAACGAAGAAACCACTGACGGCACAGCGCGATGATGTAGATGGACGAAGAATTCGCCCATCTCCAGGGATGCCACCACAGACTGCATAGACTACAACGGAGCCTGCAGGCATGGAAGAACCTGTGGAGCCCTTTCAGGTCCATGATGGGACAGAGGAAGCTGTCCTTCTAGGCGAATGGAGAACAGGTAGGAATAGTAACCCAGGATACACTCTGCAACGGGAACAGGGACGCTGACTCCCTGCCGCTGGAGATTGGAGACAGCCTGGATTGTCCGACATAGGGAAGGCAAAGAGACTCCAGCGAAAACTGGAGTAGCCGGACGACACTGCCTCTCAGGCCCACGTCCCAGACGTCCCGCCATTTGAGATGCCCAGAGAGGGGAAAAAACCTCATGCCGAGGAGGCTAGGGAAGAGGAAGACCTGGACGACCTGGTGCAGAACCGCCAGGGAGGCCTGGACTTGAAAGAAGCTTTCTGGAGCAGGAGAACGGCTGACACATAGGACGCCTCTGAGGGAGGAAGAATCTATTCCCCCGTGGCCTCAGGGATAAGCTTCTCGACGCCCTTAACAAAAAATTTGGCCCAGGACGACCTGGAAAGGGAGAAGGGCTGCGTTCGCCTTCTTGGAGGCGGACCCAGTATTCCACAACGAAACCAAACGGTATGGCAGATAATCACTGCATTGGCAGCCGCCTTAGCAGATTTGGGAGGCATCTCTAGTTATTGGGAAGCATTCAGGATCTCAGAGACGAGCGGCTGGAGGGAAACTGCATCAGGGAGGTTTGACTGAAGCTGTTTGGCCCAGGAAAAGAAGGCCTTGATGACCCAAGAGGCAGCGAAGGAGAGCCGCAGGGAGAAACCAGCCACTACGAAGGCCACCCTGGTGAGGGAAGCCACCATCTTGCAGCAATACAATAGCCAGCATTTAGGGCAATGCAATGTATCAGTTCTGCATTGCTAACAATACAACAGAAGCGATCTGATCTCACTCCGAGGGATCACTGAGGTAGGCACAGTCCGCGGAAGGCAGACTAGAAGCCTTGGAGAGCCTAGCTACCATGGGATCCACCGTGGGAGGCTCTTAGTGATAGGAAGGGACACATGGGGCGGCTCGCTGACAAGATGTCAAGACAGGCCAGTTCGCGCTCACTAGTTACTGATATATAAGTACCGTGCGCTAACCGATTGCACCACTGGAGCAACATGCTTCCTTTACCTCGGATGTTCATCATTGCCAGCCAGGGAGAGCTAGAGACATGTGTCACAGCATAGCCTGGCAGAACTGCCCGAGCTCACCTTCCACTTAGACACACAGGTCAAGGGAAGGGATGTCCGATTTCCTAGTCGAAGACAGAGGATGGTCCAGGGAGAAGTCACTGTGCCCTCAAGATGATATCAAACATCCAGTGGCAGAAAGAGATGTCCACTTGAGAGGATGAGTCTGGGTCCTCAGACATCTGTAGGGTCTCTATCGCATAGATGACTCCCGCGTAGCAGCAGACATAGATGAGCCTAGTTGAAGCTCCGAGTCGGAGTCAGAGGCGTCCCCAGTTAAGTAGACCGAGCAGAGGGAGGGAGGTATCCGCCTGTCGGAGTGGAGCCGTGAGCTGAGTTCCTATCTGGGGAGTACCCAGAGGAAGGGGTGGTGGACCGTGAACTGTAGGAAGACTTCCTGGTCCTTTTGAGGCTCCTGGAGCTGCGACGGGAACTATGAGGGTGTCCAGGGAGATCCCTAGAAGCAGCCGACTGAGCGGCGATCTGGGAAAGCAGCCATACCAAGTTTCCAGCACTGACTAGTTAAGTCTGGTAAGGACACCATGGCCAAGGTGAGGGAGGCTGCCCAATCCGGGGATGGAAGAACCGGAGAGGGGCCAGGAGGTTCCTGACTGGCTGAGGCGGAAGGCAGAGGGAGCACATGGGCTCGGGCTGTCCGCATGGCAACTGTTTTTGATACAGCGGGTGCACGTAAAAAAACATGACGCAACCAGAGGGGCCGGAGGGTAAGAGAGGGAGCCCAAGGAAATTAGGGGTAACCCAGGGAGTTAGCCTACCAGACTGCAAAAGATGGCCGCTCACAAACTGCTGCAGCAAGGGTTCTGCAGGAGCAATGTCTCCCAGGGAACTGGGAGGAGAGTAAGAATCCCTGCTGTCCCAGCAAGCCAATAAACAAATAAATAAGCCAATAAATAAATAAATAAAAGAGAATATGAGGAGAGCAAAGCTCTTCCCCTGGTAAATACAGGCTCAGTAGCTACTGGGCAGGCTGGATGGCTTGCCAGGACAGCCCCCTGGCCAATGGAAGGCCCTAGGCGGAGTCTGGGAACCAGAAAAGCCCGGGAAAGGGACGGGCCCGTTGTGGCCTAGTTCCCGGCCAAGCCTCGGACTCGCGTAGAATGCGGCCGACCGCAAGGCACCGTTGGCGGCGCGACCGCAAACTCCGGAGGTTCCGCGGAGGCCTGGGAAAAGCTACCGGGGGGCCAGGAAAGTGGGTCCCCACACGAGCCGGGGGGGGGGGGAACCGGGTGCTCGGTAGGAGCGACCAGAAAGCCCAAAAACACCCCAGAAAAAAAAGGGGCTTATTTACTAAAATTTAAGGCCCAGTTCTGGGGAACACTGTGATGCCCCCCCCTAAACAGGACCCATGCTATTGTTGGCACTGAGGGGCTGAGGGGAGGTGGAGAGGGCCTGAAGGGGAGATGGAGAGGGGCTGAGGTAACTTTCATACTCACCTGCCTTCTATTCTTCTCATACTCACCAGTCTGGCGTCTTCAGGCGCCGCAGGGTCACCCCCTCGGTAGGACCTCGCACGTGGGAGTGGGGTCACCGGTACTCCGGCCGCTTTCGGGGTGCGGCGACTGGTGAGTGGGGACTGAGTGACCGGCGAGGCTGCTCTTTTGCAGAGCACTGCGCCCGCAGGAGGGTATGACTAGTGTGGCGTACACACTGACTACCCCCTGCACCTGAAAGAAAGGTAAAAATAAAAACGATGCAAGACAGAAGACCTGAGTCAGGTCGTTTCTGCCTCCTATGACACTAGGTTTCAAACTGATTCATGCACAGTGGCTGTGGCAGGGTATAGCCTGGAGGCGGAGCCAACAGCTTTTTTTTCCCTAGTGTCTTGTCTCCTAGTGACCAGGTCTATACCCATGGTGCTGTGTCCCCCAGTGAAGTAGACGAGAAAATATATATTTTTAGAAACTAGAAGCTCCCCTAGAGGGCTTTAACCAACTGCAATACCACTGTATTGCTGGTGGCTCAGGGGTTAGCACTGTAGCCTTGCAGTGCTGGAGTCCTAGGTTTGAATCCTGCCAAGGGCAACATCTGCACGGAGTTTGAGAAATATACAAAGACATACAGATCGGGCTCACAATCTATATTCCCTATCTGGGACAGTAATGTCTGTAAAAGCTCTGTGGAATATGATGGTGCTATATAAAAGTAAGAATAATAAATGTAAAATTCTACTGCCGGCCTCAGTAGTTATATACTTTGGAATGCTCCCAGTTGCCAAATAAACAGCTGCATGAAGCGCAGGAACCATTCGGAAGCAACAGAACCAACCCCCCCCCCCCCCCTGATCACATCTGACAACAGCATCCAAAGTCTATGATTGTAGGCACTGCCATCCCTGCCTCCAGTGTGTGAATCTGTTCAGCTCAAAAATTAAATTAGAGTTGGGTAAATTATTTGCCCAGAGTAATTCCACCTGGAGTATCAATTTGACAGTTTATAAAGCGTTGTTGCTGTAAATACCGCAATAACGGTAGCCATAGGGATATTGATGTGAATTTTGTGCGCGTGAGAGGAATGAAACAAAAATAAAAAAACACATCATAATGCATGCTGTATGTGACCATCTCATTGAGTAAACTGTACTGAAGGACGGACATAGGACATGGAACCTTTTGGAACATTCTAAAAAAACAAAACAAAAAAACAAAACCTTGATTTAAGTATTAAGTTCTTTCACATTCATGTCATGCAATTTTTTGACCTACCTCTGAAAAATTTTAAGCCAGTCATTTCATTTCACCTTTCACACACATTATATATAAATTATTATATATATAAAGCTTGTGTGCACATAAGGAATAACACCATTTCTGGGGTATAAGGCTAAATAGAAGTCATTTTCATTTTGCGCCTGTGCATGCCAAGTCTATAAATTGCATTCCTCTCTGAACTTGGTGGATGGAGACTTTCTGCCATACATTGCTCACAGCAAGTACAGAAGAATATGCTCCATATCTGTGTCTCTCTCACTCAGCAACAGCTCCAGGAATATGTGGAACTTATAGAGAAATACTGACCTGTATTGAAGTAGGTAAAGTGTTTTGGTAAAATATAGTTTCTTTTTAGGTACTATACTTCTTTCTTCCTCCTCCCCTCCCCATAGGCAGGTATGTTTTGCCCAGGTACGTATGGGTTTCCTGCAGTTCACTCCCACACTGCAAAGACATACTAATGGGATATTTAGATTGTGAGCCCAACTTAAGTAGTGAGTGTGAAGAGATAAAAAATATGTTGGTGCCATATTTATTTTCTTTAAAAATGGAGGAAGAACAAGGTAAGTGTCTGGCAACAGCAGAAAAAGGCATTTTCTCTGATAAGCCCAAAAAACATAGTAACTACCCCTCGTTTAATGAAAGAAAAACCCACAATGGTCACAGAAATAACTTGAATCTGAAAAGTAATTTGCCAAATTACATGTTGACAAGCCACAAAGCTTCTGGGATAATGTCCTATGGACAGATGAGACAAAAATGAAATTTATGGCAAAGCACATCAGCTCTATGTTCACAGACTGAAAAATGAAGCATATCTTGAAAAGAACCCCCGTCCCTACTGTGAAACATGGAGGAGGCTCTGTTATGTTCTGGGGCTGCTTTGCTGCTTGAATCTGTGCAGGATACAATTAAATCTCAAGATTATCAAGGGATTCTAGAGAGAAATGTGCTGCCTAGTGTCAGAAAGCTTGGTCTCAGTTGCAGGTCATGGTCCTTGCAACAGGATAATGACCCAAAACACACAGCTAAAAATACCCAAGAATGGCTAAGAGGAAAACATTGGGCTATTCTGAAGTGGCCTTCTATGAGCCCTGACCTAAATCTTATCGAGCATCTTTGGAAGGAGCTGAAACATGCCGTCTGGAAAAGGCACCCTTCAAACCTGAGACAACTGGAGCAGTTTGCTCATGAGGAGTGGGCCAAAATACCTGTTGAGAGGTGCAGAAGTCTCATTGACAGTTACAGGAATCGTTTGATTGCAGTGATTGCATCGAAAGGTTGTGCAACAAAATATTAAGTTAAGGGTACCATCATTTCTGTCCAGGCCTGTTTCAAGAGTTTTCTTTTTTGAAAAATTCTGTTGAAGCATGGTTGAAAAGCAAAGTCTGACTTTCATTTGTTCATTTTCATAGAATTTTTATATATTACTTCTTTTGTCAGATTCAAGTTATTTCTGTGACCATTGTGGGTTTTTCTTTCATTAAACGAGGGGTACCAACAATTGTGTGTGTAATATATATTTGTTGAAAGGACAGTGCCTATGTAAATAATGAGATTAATATAGCACTTACCTTCAGCATATTTTAACATTTTATTCTTTCAAGTAATCAAAGCTTAAAGGCATTGAAGGTTTCCTTTCATGAAAATTGCTGCACACTAAGTTGTACATTCAAGCAACATACAGAAATATGGTCAATGTATGATTTGATCTCTTCTCTATACTAGATTTTTTTTTAAAGATAAATCATCAATTGAACAGAGGGTTAAAAATGTGGAGGATGTGTTTAAATCCAACCAGGAAATTTTTTTTTTTTTAAACTTACACTATTAGAGGTTCTCTAGTATCAGCATTGGCAGCCCAGTCACCTTTTTTTCTGACCATTGATGACATTCTATGGAGGTGACCACTGGTGTCAACCATCAGCCTCAGTCAATGACCTGTTAACAGAAGAGACCAGGCTGCAACTGCTGGTATTGAAGGACCTGCAATAGGAGAGTTAGTATTTTTTTTTTTTTTTTTTTTTTAATAAAGCTGCAACTTTTAATTGAGTTGGACAACTCCTTTAAATAGGTTACATCCAAATGCCCAACAAAATTCACAGATTCACCACCGCAGTTGAACAAAACAAAAAACATAGAACCCATGCTATGGATTTAAAGACCTTTCACCACCTCCATCAACTTTAACTCTTCTTTCTCTTCCTTCGGTAGGTTCAACTCCACCAATTCTGGCAAAGGTGGAATTTTTCCTATAAACCTCACCATTCCAGAGCAATCATTTCTGTTAATTTCAGCACAGTCATGTACTCTTCTGTCAGGTGGTCAAGTCCCATTCTGCCTGCTCCAGCCCCAGACACCATAGAGCAGAACTGTGCTAATATTAACAAATTATTGCATTCTTCATTAAGTTGTTCCATTGGTTCTTGGAATTTTTTCCTCGAGCCTCCAACATTCCTGAGCAAGGAGTTGGCATTTATGGAGGTGATGAAAGGTCCTCTTTAAAAGGGAGTGTCACCAGGGATGAGCAATTAAGTCATCAGTTTCAAAGATAACTTTATAAAATGTAAATATGCAAATGAGCAGCCTGGAGCACCAAAGGTGTATCTAGCCCTCCAGTCTGCTCCTGCATTCTCATTGGCCACTGTTCATGCCAGAGTGACAGGGTCAGGCAGAGATCCTGAAGTCTCACATAAGCCTGTAGTTTGTGCAAACCATGGTATGATCCCGAATAAGTGCATGCACACTACATATGCTTTGGCATAAATCTCTTACAATTCAGGTAGTCGCAGGTATAGTGCACATGGGTCAACTGAGTGAATAACGGTGCAACTGTGACAATTTGGCATCTCTGCCTAGCCCTGTCACTCTGGCATGAGCAGTGGCCAAAGAAAATGCTGTGGGTGAGAGAAGTCTGGAGAGCCGGAGACGCCCTCAGTGCTCCAGGCTGCTCATCTGCATAATCAAATTTGTAAAGTTATCTTGAGAATGAAGAATTGAAATGAAAATCACCTTTACAATCAATCACTTTTCCTTTATCTAACCATATATTTACTTATATCTGCTCATCCATGGTGACAGACTCCCTTTAAACACCAGTCTATAGATTCATTTGTTAATCTTTTCCACTTTGCTGTGAATATATACCAAACCTTACACAAAGGGGGCAGATAAACAGAACTGCCCCATTGCAGGCTCACTGCATTGTCATCAATGTCCAAACTGCAGCAAGAGAGTAGCGGTGAGGATTAGACAGAGGTCATCACAGTGTCAGAAAGTTCGAATAAGGGGGATAGGTCTTAGGACCCAGTGGGTAACCTGGTTCTGAGTCCTCAGTTGCACTATCTGGCTGGGACAAGTGTGCTGCACTGATTCTCCTCTGCTTCACCTTCTTGACATCCCAGAGGTTACCTACCACATTACTAAACCCTGCCTCTTACTCAAATTTCCTGGCGGGGTGAGATTAGAAAAAGTTTCTCCTGTACTAGAACATGCTGCATTTTCAGTACCATAGGTTCCCTGTAATTGGCTGCAATTGTATAGATATTGTGGAATGTAACTAGTGTCTACATAACCAAAGTAATTACAATTTCTGACACATAGTTCACTTAAATGGTCTGCAAGAAAAATAAATTTATCAAGCACCGCTCCAATTATAACAAAAGCAAATTCCATTTTATTGTGTCATTTTAGCAAGATAACAGTTCTTAGGATAGACTGTTCTGTATTACTTTTGTTTTTCCTAACGGAGCAACCATCTTCATTCAGATGAACAGAATATAGTTTTGTTGAATATAATGTTGCTGTGTAATATTTCTAAATGCACAACAAGCATTCAGATACGTATTTCTACTGTACATGTAAAGCTTTCAGAAACCATGAAGATCCCATGTATTGTGTGTATCGTAGCAGCAGTGTGACGGTGCCATCGTGAACACAAGGGGGAAAGCATTGAGGCTATATCTCTCTATACACACACACACACACAAAATAATACAAAAATACAAATATGATAACCTAGTCTAACAGGATAAACCCAGAATAGTATTTTGTGAAAATTTAGGACACATTAAATCAATCAGTACCAAAACAAATAAGAAATTTTGTCCAGCCCACAGTGACCAGGGTATAGACATAACTAATTTTCGTTACTTCTGCAATGCCCACTTACAAAACATAAATGAAGAACATATATGAAAACTGGTGCAGATGCAACATTTGATAGTAAAGTAGTATATCCATATATTTGCTTTATTCTCCTCTACTACATAAGAGCATGATAGATAACCTGCTGAAGGTTACTGTACACAAGTCCCTACCACCATATATCTCCTAGAAATGGCTTATCACTGAGGGTCCGACTGCTGTAACTCCCAGTGATGCGCAAGCTTGGCCACCACTCACATTCACTTTTATAGGGATGACAGATTCTAGTTCTGGAGGTCCCATTGTAGGCGCACAATGGCAGAGCTACCGATCCATTCACATGGGGCAGTTGACAAAGCCCAGTTCTTGTGACTGATCTAGGGGTCCAGCTGTTGGAACCCCCAACAGACGCTTACAAGAAGATAACTTATTAGTGGGATACTCCTTTAGGTAAAGGCCCCACGTGACGTCCCACAGCAAAAAAAACGCTGCAGGAAAAACTGCGGTAGCAATGCATAGCGATTCTTCCTGCAGTGCTTTGCATAGAAAGTTCACAGAGGTTTCCTCTGCGGACTTTCTGCTTCAATTATACCTATAGGAAAACCGCCGGCAATTCCATAGGTATAAATCACATGCTGCGATTCCCAAAACTGCAACGTATTTTACCACAAAGAGGGGATGGGATTCGCTAGAATCCCATCCACTTTGCTGTGATGGTAAAATGACGCATTTTTGTCTGCAGCGATTCTGCCGAGGGCAAACCACAGCATTTACGCCAAGTGGGGCCCTGGCCTCAATGTGTGCAGTAACCGTTAGCAAGTGTTTTATCTATAATGTGGTAAGAGACATGTAACTCAAGTATATGGATACTTTATTTCCATGGACCCATTTACATGTACGCACCCCATTTGATTGGAGTGGAGAGGCCAAAACAGGTCTATAGAAAGGCCTATGAAAAGTGCATGTCAGTTAAAATCCGAGTAATGGAAATATACTTTTACACATGAGGAATAGCTGGAAAACCAGGATGGAAAAACATTTAATAAATTTAAAAAAAAAGAGAAAAAAAAAAAAATACACCATAAAATAAAACAAAAATAAAAAGCCTTCCTTTTCATACACCCACCTTGCCTATAATATATATTATTGCTATAAGTAGATACAAGGTAAATATATACACTAACCCTACAGGTAAATGTATAAAACAAATCTATTGCCTATTATATGGGATGATGGTTCCAAAAACAAAATAAATATATAAATCAAACATAATATTCTGCATTGAACTATGATACAATTATGTTTGTGCAATAAGAAAAACACACAACAGGATTTCTTCTTAAATCAAATTCTATTTGTGAATTCAGCAAAATAATTTCTATAAAATAAAACAGCAAAATATTTAAATATTATAGGATGGGCTGTATCTGGTTTGCAGGGGAGTATTTGGTTTTTAGACAGGTCCAAAAAATACACACATTCAAGTTACCAATTTTCTCTTAAATACAGTATTTACTGCTTTGCTTGAAGTTAGTAAAACATTTTAGCCTGGTACTTGCTCTATCTCCAAAAAAAAAAAAAAAAAAAAAGAAAATATATATATATGTGTATGACTAACCAGTAGTTCTTAAGTCCCTGCTTCTTAACGTTAAATATTCATCACGGAGCCGATTAAGGACTACAAGACAAACTCTAATTTCAAGTAGAAATGTTGTACACTGAGCAAATACCACCAAGTTTTACCCAGGCAGTGGTATTCAGAAGTGTAATAGAATGTCACAGGCCTTTACTTTATTGAGATGCAGTAGAAGGGAAAAGTGCCAGACAAGTGTCTTAAATAAGCTTTACCAAAAAGGAACAAAACAAGCACACAAAATACCATCTCTACTATGCTCCAGACGTCCTGGCATAGTGATTGTTTGCATATTTGATCTCCCCCATCCCATCCTGTGTTAATTATTGAAACTTAAGTATCATGTATCATATTCACAGGCAATTCTCAAATATTACAAATGGGCACATGTGCAATTTGCCTCTAATTTCTCTGTCCACTTAATAATCAAGGTCTAACAAACAAACAAACAAAAAATTAAAAAAAAAAAGCCCTGAAGAGTGCAACTGTTTGTAGATCATGGCATATAGTCCTGATAACCCCTCCCAGAACCCCTAATGTCTGGCTACACTAGCCTGATGTGAAGCCATGCTATATGTTACAGCAATAAGAATCTTCAAATGTTTAAACTATTATGGAGTATGGAGAAGGCAATGGAAGGAACTCTAGAAACAAATATTAGCACTTATCCACATCAGCCAGAAACATGAAAAGTTACCAGTCAAAGTTGCTCACAGGAAAACCATCTTGGTGGCGAGATGTCAACATTGAACTATATCTGTGGTTGGTGTGGAAAGGTTTAGCTTTTCATTTGCCGTCAAAATCCAAGAAAGAAAAATTCTTGTTGAGCAGAGCACATAGTTCAAGAAACTAAAAGGTTTTTTTCCCCAGAGATTTTGTGTTTTCCTTTTTTTTTTCCTTTTTTTGTAAATCTGTATCTTGTTGAGCCCCAAATTAAAAGAAAAAAAAAAGAAAAGAAAAAAAAAACTAAAACAAAAAAAGTCTTGCTTAAGAATTAACAGTCAAACATTAATATACTATGTACACCTTTGCCATTTACACATTAGCATCAGGCCGTTTATTACAAAACACTATACACTTTCCACTGCAGGCGGGTTATATATTGACAGCAAGTTTCTGCAGATAAGACAGTGAATAGACTCTCCACTCCAAGTTGATTAGGAATAGTTTTTTTTTTTTTTTTCTTTTCTAGTTTTAAATATTAGCCAGACACAAAGGAAGGTTGGACTGTAAGGCCTGGGTGCACAGTCTCAGAGGAGTTAAGTAAAATGACTAAGAGTTTCACTAATCTTTTGTCTGAATTAGGGGGACTTCTTCACTGCCTTCAAATTCTTCTTGTGCTCGTTGGCCTGTCCTCTGAGGATTGTTCATGTGATGTGCTGCTGGGCCAGTATATGGTTGTCCATGCAAATGGTTATTCTAGAAAAGCAGTACAGATAAAGAGTTACATGTTGCTTTGCTTTCAGAGGTTAAAAAAAAAAAAAAAAGTCAATACATATTACTGATACAGACATACTTATTTAAGAAGGAGCTCACCTGCTGGGAATTAGAGGGGGGGGAAAAAAAAAACCTGCAATACACTCAGCAGAGAAACATTTATAATACAGATTCATTTATGAACTCCAGGTAAGTTTCTCGCTTCCCAAAGAAACTAACTGTGGACGAGTTCAGAGTTCAGGCCTTCAGTTCACCTCACATCTCTAAACCCGATCAGAACAATTTCAAGAAAGCTTTGTAGAACCAAGCCAAGATCACTTGTAGGGGGTGATCTTTGCTTGGTGCTGTAAGACATGGAAACACTAGGTGGAACAGAAGATATTTTTACCCTACGATAACAGGATCTTATTTAGACCTACAGCGATTTGGAATATATCAGACACACACAGAAAGTACATGGGCAAACTATACTTTATTATGGGCACGCAATTTAATTCTAGGTTAATAAATTAACACTGCAAACATGGGTGAGTTCTCTGATCAGATTTTGAAGGCCCTTAGTAAGAGTTAAGGACAGTAAATCAGCTGCTTGTTAACATCACAGCAGAATCTAACCAAACATTCATGCCAAAGCATCAAAAGCATGCATGCCATAAAGACCTAAAACACCTCTATATTACCCATTCAAACCGTATCATCATCATAATAATCATCATCCCTACCCTTGTTAGGAGGAGACAAGAGATGTACTAATACTTTATCTCCGCCATGAATAAGATTCAACAACAGAAAAATACCTACACAGCCAAGAGCCAGTCTACACACACAGTCCCCTGAGCAGCTTCTTTTGTTATACCAACACAACTGTTCTAAAAGTCTGCAGGTATTTTTATGTGATGGCGTCACATTTTTGTGGTCACGGTACCTGTAACACCACTACTGCTTGATGTCAGTATACCCTAAAAGGTAGGTCTAAAACATCAGCAATCATACTGGAAAGTAGTAAACATACATAAATTTAAGGGGGTTTTCTGGTAGCTAGAATTAGAAATACTCAGCAACTTCCCACCATTTCCAATACTACAAAGACTCTCCCCCAGCTGGTTTTGACTTCCCTGTCCTTCTGAACACACAGAACGATGCAGATCCAACAATCACACTGGCTGAGCAATCATTTCCTTTGTGTTGAGAAAGGTCAAGGCGACAGAAAGTTTCAGGAAAATGTTCAGTGGGGAAGTGAAAAAAAAATGTAACCAGTTGCCATAACAGATGTGGGCGAAGTGTTAACAGCTATAATATACAAATAGTGCAAGAAACCACACAAATTCCTCACACACGTGGGCAAGAGTAACCACCTGTCATTTTGATGTAAATGAATAATACCTGGTTAAGCGAGACATATCCTAGAACCACAGCATTAAGAAAACACCAAGATGTATTATTATTATACCTGGGACAGAAGAGCAGTAACCAAAGAAATAGAAGAGCATGTTATACCTGCTGATACTGAGAACCAGGTGAATGGGGGTACAATGGGGCATCTTCAGGAGGAGAGGACTCATGTTCCTCAGGAGCATCTTGGTCATCTGGCTCCTATAAAGTTTGCAAGAGTCGAATTTTACATAATTTTACCAGACTCAACAGATTTCACTGCTAGAAGAATCCCCACTTGGCTCATAATAGATAATATAAAATTATTTATATTATATGTGTATGAAAATTATATATTTTTGTTTTACTATACTTATATGACATACACATTATATATTTTTCACTAACATCCCAGTATATTATTCTCAATACATTTATATTTAAAGGGTTTTTCCCAACACAAGCTAGGGAATAAATTGTAGATCATGAGAACAGGGGTGTTTGCTCCCCAGTCTGGAGCAGTGGTCAGAAAGGCACTCTCGCACTCCATTAACTTTAATGGACCCATCAGAAATAACTCCCCACACTGGGAAGCAAAAACCCCACTCTCAGGACTGGTGTGGGTCCCAAGTGATCTGCAACTTATTACGAGTGGACAAGGGATAAGCTGTGCTGGCAAAACTCCTGTGCAGTCAAAGTGAATATCATAATGCAAGAAAACACAATTACCAAATAAAGAACCATCTGAAGACAAGTGCTAATGTCATAAAGAAAGCACAGGTATTTCGAGTAGAGAATGACTAAGGCTAAATGCATCAAATAAGCACATGAAAAATTCCAAGTGTTCAAAAATCCTAAAATAATATTGTGCACCGAAACATTCAAAATACAGGCTCAAAATGACAAATGTTATTAGTAGAAAATTAGTAGAATTAGTATTGCGTATTATAAACTAGGGTTATGCAGATAGAAAAACAAAAAACAAAAAAAAAAACCCCAAAACAAACTTTGCTTATTCAGTAGTACTGACATCTATATAAACATTTACAGACATCAAAAAATAATGTTCACAATAGAAAATTATTTAAGATGTGCATTTTATTAACATGACTGCCAAATTAAAGAGCGCACCAGAATAATTTCCAATCCACTTTGTAGACATTGTAATAGGCATCAAGTATTGTGTTCAGTTTCTGCAGTAACACTGCTGAAGCCATACCTTCCCCATAATGGCAGCCAGAGCACTAAATGTTCATCTCCTACAAATAACAGCCTACACATAAATGCAATACCTGGTAAGGCAGGTTTCACACTACCGTTGATGTCCGTTCTGATAGTGTCCGTTAAAAAAAGAAAAACAAAAAAAAAACACAAAGACGGACACCTATCATAACAGACATTAACGGACAGTAACTGATGTTAGTGTCCGTTTTTTTTTTTTTTAACTGATCCAATTAATGGATTAGTTAAAAAAAAACGGACATATTAGCATCAGTTAGTGTCCATCTTTTAACACTGTCCGTTTTTTTTTTTTCTTCTTTCTGAGCATGCGCAGGAAAAAAAACGTACATAAAATAACGGACAATAACTGATGGCTATCAGTTACTGTCCGTTATAAGTCCATTACCCATAGACTTCAATGTTAAAAAAATAACGGACACTTGCTGTCCGTCAAGAATCTGTTTTTTTCAAACAGACAAAAAGTCCTGCATGTAGGATTTTTTTGTCCGAGAAAAAATAACGGACTTCTGACGGATTTGGTGTAAACAGACACAATAGAAAAACCCACTGAAATGAATGGAAATTTTAACGGATTTCTGACGGTTCAGCTAGCGTCCGATGCTAAAATCTTGTAACGGACAATAGCAATGGACACTACTGACGGTCACCAACGGTAGTGTGAACGCCCCCTAAGAGTATTGAGGTATTGCTTACGATATAATAATCCTGTAAAAATGAAAATTAACATCTCTTTGACCACCAGTGAGAGGCCCTACTCACTAACAGTCTTCCCTGTATGACTGTGTATACCAGGGGTCAGCAACTCCCAACATGCTCCACTCATTTCCATGGGAGTTCTAAGACCAACAGAGCAAGTATGCATGCTGGGAGTTGTAGGTTTACACCAACTGGAGTGCCGAAGGTTGCCTACCCCTGGTGTATACAATGATAGCAGTTACAGATTATGACCACCAACTGGGCTTTAATCCAGAACAAGCAGGGATTTCAGTCAATATTTTAGAAATTCTAATTCTCTTATCACAACACAGATATATATATATATATATATATATATATATATATATATATATAACACACACACACACACACACTCTCTATCACTCTCCACACACACACACTATCTCTCTATCATCTACTAGAAAATTTTTCCAGCAGATCACATTGCTTGTTTAAACACAGCATGTCTCCTTTAAGCTGCCAGCCGACCAGTACGAGCATATAGAATGTAATAGTGTAAAACTTTGATAACTGGTGCTACACCTTAAGACTTTTTTCATGTTATAGCTCAGTCTTATGTTATCTCCTCAGGAAACTAGACAAAACAGCAGACTTTTAAAAGGTGAAGAGTCACCTTCACACATCTTCTGAAACCACCTGGTGAAAATCTCAAAACTAAAAGTGGCATGGTAATCTCAGGGAGCACTGTGGACCTCTTCATTGTAGTAAGTGGCAGTAGCCCAGCTCACAGATTCCCCACAAGGTATGTTCCCACATCTGAATCTGTGGTTGATTTTTATGCAGATTCTGGCTGGATTCGGTCTCCCGTTGTATGCAATAGGGGGCAGAGATCACAAGATGACGCTGAAAAATAAGCATCCTGCTCGATCTTAGAGGAATCCACTGCCAATTCAGCCACAGACTCTGCGGATCAAGGCAGCCCACTGGTTAGGCCCATACATCTAGGAAAGCTCTGCTTTGGCATTCTGCCATGATGTGGGGGAACAGGGCCAGTTGTAAAATGAAGAGTAATCAGAGATGGATGTCTGTCTCAAACCACTCTTCATTTTCCACTAAGTGAACTTACCATTGCTGTAATAAAATAAAAAACCTTAGGTGTCAAAATTTATAAATTGGGCATTCAAACAGCAGCAAAAATAGGTGTTGAGTCATGATGAACGATGAAACAATGTTTAGATTATCCGACAATACCTAATGAAAAGGTTTTTGTATATGGACATATACAAAAAAAAAAAAAAATTATATTACCTCTTCTGGGCAGAGCTCACAGGCCTTAGCAAGAGTCATCCTAGCACTGTGTGACCTCTCTAAAAAGTAGCCATTTGAGGTTTCATTGCTTTGTACTGGTGGAGACCAGTTGTTGTAGGTGTACTGAGGGTTGCCAGTGTAAGGCCGGCGTTCCAATTCATCGCCCAACCATTCCACTGCCCAAGTCCATTTTCTTTTCAAATCTCCATTGCTCTAGCAAAGGGAAAATAAAGAGGGTTAAGATGTACTCTACAATAAGGTCTAATGTGGTAACAGTATAGTTACTTAAAAAGTAGCTCAAATTCTGCCTAACCTCAACCTGTATTTGTAAGCAGTTCTACTTACGTACCTAGCACCTTCTAATCACAGATTTGGTAAACAGAAAAAAAAAAACCAAACAAAAAAAAAACCCACAGTATATGGACCACTTAGTATGTAGAACATGGGACATATGAAGAATTCATTCAAGGGAATGTACAGACCTCAAAAGCCAACAATTTTGTATTGTTTCTTTATATGCAATACCACAGAATACATGTAACACTGCTCCTATCCACAGCCAGTTTCATGGCTGAAATTAAATGACATGAGACTTACCTGTAATATTTGGTATGCGACAGAACAATTGCTGAAGAGAGCCACCATGCACTTTATGCACTGATAAGCTCTCTTCTGATAGTGGTTCTTGGAGCGCTGGATGGTATCAAACAAACCATCTCTATCATCTGGTATTCCTTTAAGTGCATTATGAATCCTAAAGACAGGAAAAACAACTTTACATTATTTTTACTGTCAAGGTGTTTAGTGCAGTGATGCAGTTTGCAAAATAATTAAAAAATTGTAAAAATAAAAATAGTATTTAATATGGTCACAAATCTCTAATAAGGCACTCACCTATGGGTTTGCCAAGAGTCCTCAATTAACAGGATCTGAAGTAACAGATCCAAGTAGGGTCTAAGCTCATAAGTGTAAGAATAGGCCACCTACAGAAAAAAAAAAAAAAAAACACACCAAGAGTACTTACAATACACTCCCAAAAGACAAGTATAGCTGTTGATGTTTCATAAAGGACATGAATACTAAAATGGAAAGCTTATACAGTGTAAATATGTTCGAGATACTGTATGAGCTAAAGGGTCACAATGGCCTTTTACTCACAGACACCCACAATGAACACCTCTGCCACATCTCAATGACGCATTAGTGGTTTATCCAAATGAAATTTGTGTCTAAATCAAGTGTAGACAACCCCCAGCACGCAAGCTCTATTTGTCTAGCACAGAAAATGTTTTATTTGAACACAATGTCCTCACCCTCACTTGAGGACGTTCTCTTCAAATAACTCATGGGTCCACTCATTCCCGTCTGGCCATTATCAGTGGAGTTAACCTTTGCTGGAGTTACCTCTGCTTGCTTCCTCCCATCCTAGTCTGTATACAGCCAGCAGTTCATGGTATGGGACTTATTTATTGGTATGGGTATTCTGGCAAGTGTCTTGTGTAAAGTATGGAGGGACAAGCATCAGTCTTGCGTTTGGAAAGAAGGTGATCTTGACTCCTGGCTACAACTGCCTTATGTAAAATATATATTGCACAGGACTACTGCAACCTAAACCCCCTTCTTTCCTTACAATGGACTGCCGCAGGCTGCAGCTCTTGATTAGTCACACAGCAGTGCTGCATCCCCTTCATTCACATGTAAGAGATAAAGAGGATTCAGTAGTCCTGTGTATGGTATGGGTATCCTACACCAATAACTGATGCTTTTAAAAGCATCCAGTGAACATTCGAACACAGCATTAGGCCAGGTTCACAGGACCGAAATACTGATGTATTCTGCACTCTATATTACAGACATAAGTCCCATTATATAACTTTTATTTAGGGGATAGAAAGTCACACCAAGTGTCTCTTTATTTTTCTAAATCTGGCATGCCAAACAAAAAAAAGTTGCCTAACCCTGGTCTAAATCAAAACATTTGAGACAGGCCACAAGCTTGATCTGCTCCAACAACTTTTAGGATCTCAATAGCCCATTTCCTATCCCTATCAGGCTTCATCTATTCTAATACCTTTAAAAAAAAAAAAAAAAGAAGAAGAAGAGCAAGCCACAAAATCCAGTTTGTAAACTATATCACTTTCTAACCTGATTTTATTTTCTGGGGGTGGAATTTTTATTTTTCTATGTTCTATAAATGACTATGGGGCTGCCACCATTCCTGAGCTTCCCCCTCAGGTACAGTAATAGCATTTAGTAATATGCTTTTCAGCAGTCTCATGGCATAGTCTGATGCTGACTTGCTGAGGTCCATGGGAGAGTTTTCTAGACATGCTTTGTGTGGGGTTGGGGGTGGGTAGTTTAGACAAGCTGTGACAATCAGCTATTGTCAGTAGTAGATAGAATGATGGCTGTCATGTGATCTGTAAAAAAAAAAGTCTTATCTTCTACTATGATTCCGCCTGTCTGGTCTGTGATGTAAATGGCACGACATTTTCTGGAGACACATTCCCTTTAAATTCTCACCTGCCACAGCAATTCGCTAAGAACTGTAGACGAGAACTGTGGATTTTCCCAGCAACAAAATCGGAGAAGTTTGATGGTCTCTTCAGAGTTGCTGCAGTCCTCGATAATTTTCTTTACATAACTGGTTTTCACAAACAACAATTCTGCCACATTCTGCTGTAGTGGCATTATAGGCTGTGATAAATTGGGATCTCCATAGGGGTTGGAAAGTGGTGGGTTACCTGGAATGGATTATACAAGTGGAGAAAAAACAAAACAAAACACAATGTAGAATTTGAGATGAGCTTTTGTGAATACATCAAGGTACTTGCCCTGAGAGATGCCTACCCTTAAGTAAGGATGCAGTAGTTAGCATTGGCCATTTTTTTTCCAATGCTATTGCTTATAAGCCAAGCAATGTGTAAAACCTGTCCGAGAATGTAACTAAAACCTAGTTCTCTGCTGCTGGTAGGGCTTAATATCATTGGTTTCTGTTCAGCCTGTGTAGCAGCCTTGCAGGATTTCTAAAGCTCTGATGGTGATATCAGTAGATGATAGTGGAGTAGCTGAGAACAGAGACAGTAGATGACAGGGTGGCAGCACAGATACTGTGTTTCAGAAATCCTGTTGGGCTGCTACAACACAATGAACAATATTAACCTCCGAGCACACATCTACTCTTTGCTACGACTATATAGTTATTGTGGCTCAACACAATAATACCAGGTGAGCGCCCATTCACAAGGGTCCATTAGTGGGAGTGCATTTGTCATATTGTCTAAGGTTCTGAACACAGAGCACTGGTGCTTTTTTTTTTTTTTTTTAAATAATATACGTATAGGTTAAATTAGTGCCTGAACCTAACAAACGGTATGCAAGCATTTATGAAGACAAGCACCTTAGCTTTATTTCTTTTGCCTGTCCAGTTTCCAGAGAACCACTTTCACTGGGAGGCAACTCCTTTTAAATATGAATTTACTAGTACATTTTTAACTGGAATCAGTGTCTAGATATTGTTGTTACATGTTTGTTGTGGTGTCCGTGTTATTTTTGATTCTTCCTCAGTACATTCTCCCCCCCTCCAAATGTGTTCAGTGATGGTGGCTAAAAGCCGCTTCTAGTGTGATGATTCTTATTGGCTGGTCTGCACTACAGCTGGAATAACTAACCTGTCTGTATACAAAGGACCCTGGTAATAGAGTTACTGAGGCTGTGTGACCACCAGGAAATGATACCGACAGGTTATCAAAAGAACACCAGGGTGCACCATATTAAAGTACCAATAATATCTAGATACAGGAAGATAAAACTCATTCATTAAATTACAAACACCATAATCCCCATTGCTTGGACATCCACTGCTACTTACCCAATTTATGGCTTCTCATTGTTAGACTAAGCGCTCTCTCACAAATCTTTCTATCATTTGTAAAATCACAGGAATTTTTAGATGGATATGGGATAGGTGTCTGATTGCTGGGATCCTACCGCTGTGAGCACACCTTCCTCTCTGATCTTGAGAACAGGGGTTTCCAGTTCCCACATTTTAAATGGAGAGGCAATTGCCTAGGTATGCTGCAGCTCCATTAATTTCTCTAGGACTGCAGGAGATAGCAAAGCACGTACTCTGCTTCTCATCTCTTCTGTGGACAGCAAATAAGCCTTGTTTGTAGGACAACCTCTTTATAAGGCACATTCTGCCCGACTATGTGTAACACTTCTACTGCATGGTTTTAACTGTTGTTCTAAAATACTTAAGTGTGGTGCTTTACCATTTATAGAAGACTGCATACGCGATGATACATCGCAACACCGGATTAGCTGTGACACTACAGTGTACAATTTGCCCAATTCAGCATACTGATATTTGATTGGAGGACCTGGCCCTTCATCCATTGCTACTAGCATAAAAGTTGCAGGCACATTGAGTTTCAAGAGCTGGGTCTTTTCTTGCATGCCTGAAAACAACAAGTTACAAATTGAATTAAATTCACCCTCATTTTAAGTTTGATTAAAACTACCATATCCAAAAAGTATTTTTGTCTTACCAAGATTAGCATACATGACGAAAAGGTTGAAGTATTGTTGTAAATGACGTCCATGCTCGGACACTTCTCTTCTCAGAAGGTTCAAGACTGCCCTTAGCAACTGATCGCTCAGGCTCAAATTATCATAAGCCTAAAAAAAAACAAAAACAAAAAAAAAAAAAAAAAAAAAAAAAAACTAAATATAAATGAATTGTGACTCCCACAATAGGAGATGAGTGACATAACCTTTATAGTGCTCATAAAATAACAAACCTCCTCAAAAGTATAATGTGAACATACCTGACTTGATGGTCCAGGTGAGGCAAATGGTAATGTACAGGGTCCATCTTGCAAAGAAAAATGTGCAATAAATACTACAAGTTTTGCAAAAGCTCCTCTAACTTCAGCACTAGGGCACTCCAAAAGATATTCAGAAAAGCGATTTGGATAAGCAAAAAGAACGCCATGGGCAAACCAGTAGCGAACATTCTTGCTATGGCGGAGCAAGATGCACAACGCATCATACCTAAAAACAAAAGCAGTAACAAAGTCAGCACATATATACACACACATCTAAATAGAAAACTTGATAGACAGAAAAAGGCTGCATTCATATCTGCTTTGCAGGCACCATAAGAAGCCTCTATTGCACATGCTGTTAAAAATAGGGGACAAACTAGCACATCATGCGGTGCCATTGCGCTGACAGTGCCCATCATAGAAATTTGACAAACCCCATAATATTGAGTGGGGTCCTTCAAGTGCCGCTCCCATTAGTCATGCAAAGGATCCTGTACTAGTGTTATTGTCAAGGTTCTGCTCCCATGACAAAGCTGAACAAACTACAATGCAGATGAAAACAGCCTATTTAAGCCACTTTTGCAAATGAGTAAATCATTACTTGTTAAAGTAAATATTATGCTGAAGTGTTACCTATACTTTACTATATCATTTCTAATTGTTTGAGCAGGTTTTATGAGCTGCAAACAGGATAAATTCACATGGCAGAAATTTTGTGGCGGAATCTTCTGCACATATTCCCCCTCCCAGTCATTTCAAAAGGAGGCAGAAACTTCATATACCACTAGCTGAAAAGTCAGCTAGAAAAAGAAAAAAAAAAACAAAAAAAACAAAAAAAAAAAAAAACAGTCATGCTCTGCCAAAACCTCATAATGAAGTGACTGGGAGTAGGAATTTTTTCTGACGACAGCAGGAAGATTTCTGCAGCAGAGCTTTTGTATGGCAGGTCCCAACACAAAATCCGTCATTTAAACTTACGCTTAAAGCGTGCCTCCAGTTATAAACAACTTTGAATAATAAGGTGAATAAGAAATTTTTCCTTCGCTACTTTTCAGCGTGAGTTACTTTCTACATATTAGTTTAAGAAGGGGTGGGGGAATGAAAGAGGCGGCTGGAAAAGATGCACAAGTAATTACAGAATAACAGTGTAGCAAGTGAGGGATAGCTTAAGACATATTACATAGTTTCTTATAGTCAAATGCAGAATTCATGTATGAAAAAAAAAAAGTTTAGTTTTTTTTGTTGTTTGTTTTAACCGTAGGTACGCTTTAAAGAGGACCTTTCATTTCCAGTTGCACATGCGGTTTTATATACCGCTAGAAAGCTTTTCCGTTATGTGCCCCAGGGCTGAATACATCGGTGCCGTTAGTTTCGTCACCGATCTCTGCCCACTGTCAGAAGGGCGTTCCTGACAGTCTAGCTGGGCTGTGAGGAACGCCCTCCCTGACAGTACTCGTCCATAGTCAATAGACAGTACTCGCCCAGCTAGACTGTCAGGAACGCCCTTCTGACAGTGGGGATATACTGGTGCCGGCTGTCTAGCGGTATATAAAACCGCATGTGCATGAGGACATGAATGGTCCTCTTTAAGCAGCCACATTCTCTATGGGAGAAAGCTGTGGACATTAATATTTTTTTTTGTAAAGTTGGATTGGAGCTGGTGTAAAAGAAGCAAAAGACAAAAGTCCATTCTCTAAAGCAATTAATGCAGTTTTACAGCTCTGACTGTCCAATTGTCCAGCTTCAGTGGCTTCTCTCCACTGAAACATGACTACTACTGAATTTCTATTATGGCGATAATCCATGAGGTTCCTCACTATTCAGGAATACATTTATGCTAATAATCTGCAGCAATTAAAATCTATTTGACTTTATATTGCAGGAACAGTGGGCCAGATACTAAGGTGGCCAGTGTACATACATATACAGGCAATCTGAGAGGCTTCAGATTTATCACAGTGACTGATGCTGAATGATAAATCCTCTGTATCTTTAGACTGTCTAGTATAAAATTAAGCCACCTTTTAGTTGGCTTACTTTGAGCAAAAAAAATATTAGGATTCAATTTTGGTGCATTTTAAAAAGCTATGCTTACATATCTAGCAAGTCGGGAACAATTTAGCTCAAAATAGGTGCACCAAGTTGCGCTGCATTCATACCAGTGTCTAGGTGTACCGGCAATAGTAAATCTGGACCTCTGTTTCCATGGTGGTCATTCTCCAGTTCTAAAATTTTGTGCCATGATGTGTAAATTATAGAGTCCGATGTAGGGAGGGACAGGGATTTATTCTACACATCTACTGAACTTGAAGTCTCAGTCAGTCATGTCTATCATCTGATAGATAGTTACACAGGTTATAGGAAACACCTTACCAGTCACTGGCAGGCCCACGAACGACTTTTTTTGTATGGAATCCTGTAGTGAACAAGAATTTAGCAGCAAGCTGTATACTAATCATAGTTATTTCTTCTGGCTCAGGCATCAAATGTTCTTGCCCTGAAAATATACAAATATACAATATTACAATATATGCAAATAGTTGTACAGAACATGTAATACATGCTGCCAAGGACCCTGATGTGATAATAGAAGTGGTTTCTATTCTCTGGCCTACATAGCACTATGTAGAGAATACAGGCAGCAGTAATGCAAGTTTTACTACTGAATCACCAGTTGACCCCTGGGCATGGCAGAGCTTCTTAGTCCCTTTTTGTGACACCAGTCACAGGCAGAACTAGTCTGTCTGCTGAAACTGTTTTCACCTGTAACTGGCAGGGCTGTAGAGGCAGTTATTGGTGGAATCAAAGAATTTCTCTTTGGTCCAACCTTTTATGATTTCTGGAAAGCCCTTTTCAGCTACGGTGGCACACTGCAAGTTCACAGCAGAATGTCCATAGCGGACATCCTGCAATAGCCCTGACTGCAGCAAAAATCTGCTGAAAATTGGCTGAATCTGGTTAAGTAGGATGATTCATGTCCTCAGCCACATGCGGTTTTACATACCGCTAGAAAGCCAACAGCGCGCTGAATTCAGTGCACTGCCGGCTTTCCTAGTATGTGCCCCGGGGCTGGAGATATCGGCGGTCTTAGTTTCACGGTTTACTGTCAGAAGGGCGTTCCTGACAGTCTAGCTGCGCTGTGACTTGTACTGGGGGGGGGGGGGTTCCTCAAAGCTGAGCGTCATCACTGGGCTGTAAGGAAGCCCTCTCTCTGTACAGTCATGGCCAAAAGTTTTGAGAATGACACAAATATTATATTTTCACATGATCTGCTGCCCTCTGGTTTTTATGTGTGTTTGTCAGATGTTTTTATCACATACAGAAATATAATTGCATTCATATTATGAGTAACAGAAGCTTATATTGACAGAATGAGTTAATGCAGCAAGTCAATATTTGCAGTGTTGACCCTTCTTCTTCAGGACCTCTGCAATTCTCCCTGGCATGCTCTCAATCAACTTCTGGACCAAATCCTGACTGATAGCAGTCCATTCTTGCAGAATCAATGCTTTAATTTTGTCTGAATTTGTTGGTTTTTGTTTGTCCACCCGTCTCTTGATGATTGACCACAAGTTCTCAATGGGATTAAGATCTGGGGAGTTTCCAGGCCATGGACCCAAAATCTCTATGTTTTGTTCCCTGAGCCATTTAGTTATCACCTTTGCTTTATGGCAAGGTGCTCCATCATGCTGGAAAAGGCATTGTTGAGCGCCAAACTGCTCTTGGACGGTTGGGAGAAGTTGCTCTTGGAGGACATTCTGGTACCATTCTTTATTCATGGCTGTGTTTTTAGGCAAGACAGTGAGAGAGCCGATTCCCTTGGCTGAGAAGCAACCCCACACATGAATGGTTTCAGGATGCTTTACAGTTGGCATGAGACAAGACTGGTGGTAGCGCTCACCTCTTCTTCTCCGAATAAGCTGTTTTCCAGATGTTCCAAACAATCGAAAAGGGGATTCATCAGAGAAAATGACTTTACCCCAGTCCTCAGCAGTCCACTCCCTGTACCTTTTGCAGAATATCAGTCTGTCCCTGATGTTTTTTCTGGAGAGAAGTGGCTTCTTTGCTGCCCTCCTTGAGACCAGGCCTTGCTCCAAGAGTCTCCGCCTCACAGTGCGTGCAGATGCACTCACACCTGCCTGCTGCCATTCCTCAGCAAGCTCTGCACTGCTGGTAGCCCGATCCCGCAGCTGAAACACTTTTAAGAGACGGTCCTGCCGCTTGCTGGTCTTTCTTGGGCGCCCTGGAGCCTTTTTGGCACCAATGGAACCTCTCTCCTTGAAGTTCTTGATGATGCGATAGATTGTTGAGTGAGGTGCAATCTTTCTAGCTGCAATACTCTTCCCAGTTAGGCCATTTTTGTGCAGTGCAATGATGACTGCACGTGTTTCTTTAGAGATAACCATGGTTAACAGAAGAGAAACAATGATGGCAAGCACCAGCCTCCTTTTAAAGTGTCCAGTGGTGTCATTCTTACTTAATCATGACAGATTGATCTCCAGCCCTGTCCTCATCAACACCCACACCTGTGTTAATGGAGCAATCACTGAAACGATGTTAGGTGGTCCTTTTAAGGCAGGGCTGCAATGATGTTGAAATGTGTTTTGGGGGATAAAGTTCATTTTCTAGGCAAATATTGACTGCAAGTAATTGCTGTTAAGCTGATCACTCTTTATAACATTCTGGAGTATATGCAAATTGCCATTAGAAAAACTGAAGCAGTAGACTTTGTAAAAATTAATATTTGTATCATTCTCAAAACTTTTGGCCATGACTGTACTCGTCTATAGCACTGTACTGTCAGAGGGGGCGTTCCTTACTGCCCGGCAATGACGCTGAGCTGTGAGGAACGCCCCCTCAGTACAAGTCTATGAACGAGAACTGTCGGGGGGGCGTTCCTCACAGCGCAGCTAGACTGTCAGGAACGCCTTTCTGACAGTAAACCGTGAAACTTACACCGCCGATATCTCCAGCCCCGGGGCACATACCGGGAAAGCCGGCAGTGTGCTGAATTCAGCGCGCTGTTGGCTTTCTAGCGGTATGTAAAACAGCATATACACGAGAACGTGAAAGGTCCTCTAAAGAGAATCACCACACTGTTAGATCATTTTTTTATTCTATTTTCTTCTATTTTCAGGGCATAGCTTGCTTGTTGCCCTGCTAAAAGCAGTTTGTTTATTTCTCTTACTTGTATAACGCCAACATATTCCAAGGCATTTTAGAGAGTCATATTGGGCACAAAATCTAAACTCTCTATCCTGTCTCTGGAGGAAGTAGGAGGGCAGCAGGTCAGAGGTGTACCGTTCAAGAGTTTAGGGTCACTTAGAAATTTCCTTATTTTTGAAAGAAAAGCAGTGTTTTTTTTCAATGAAGATAACATTAAATGAATCAGAAATACACTCTATACATTGTTAATGTGGTAAATGACTATTCTAGCTGGAAACGTCTGGTTTCTAATGCAATATCTACATAGGTGTATAGAGGCCCATTTCCAGCAACCATCACTCCAGTGTTCTAATGGTAAATTGTGTTTGCTAACAGTGTAAGAAGGCTAATGGATTTTAGAAAACCCTTAAACCCTTGTGCAAGTATGTTAGCACAGCTGAAAACAGTTTTGCTGGTTAGAGAAGCTATAAAACTGACCTTCCTTTGAGCTAGTTAAGAATCTGGAGCATTACATTTGTTGGTTCAATTAAACTCTCAAAATGGCCAGAAAAAGAGAACTTTTATGTGAAACGCGACAGTCTATTCTTGGTCTTAGAAATGAAGGCTATTCCATGCGAGAAATTGCCAAGAAACTGAAGATTTCCTACAACGGTGTGTACTACTCCCTTCAGCACAAACAGGCTCCAACCAGAGTAGAAAGAGAAGTGGGAGGCCCCGCTGCACAACTGAGCAACAAGACAAGTACATTAGAGTCTCTAGTTTGAGAAGTCGACGCCTCACAGGTCCTCAACTGGCAGCTTCATTAAATAGTACCCGCAGAACGCCATTGTCGACGTCTACGGTGAAGGGGCGACTCAGGGATGCTGGCCTTCAGGGCAGAGTGGCCAAGAAAAAGCCATATCTGAGACTGGCTAATAAAAGGAAAAGATTATTATGGGCAAAAGAACACAGACATTGGACAGAAGAAGATTGGAAAAAAGTGTTATGGACAGACAAATCGAAGTTTGAGGCGTTTGGATCCCACAGAACATTTGTGAGACGCAGAACAACTGAAAAGATGCTGGAAGAGTGCCTGACGCCATCTGTCAAGCATGGTGGAGGTAATGTGATGGTCTGGGGTTGCTTTGGTGCTGGTAAAGTGGTAGATTTGTACAAGGTAAAAGGGATTTTGAATAAGGAAGGCTATCACTCCATTTTGCAACGCCATGCCATACCTTGTGGACAGCGCTTGATTGGAGCCAATTTCATCCTACAACAGGACAATAACCCAAAGCACACCTCCAAATTATGCAAGAACTATTTAGGGAAGAAGAAGGCAGCTGGTATTCTATCTGTAATGGAGTGGCCAGCGCAGTCACCAGATCTCAACCCCATTGAGCTGTTGTTGGAGCAGCTTGACCGTATGGTACGCAAAAAGTGCCCATCAAGCCAATCCAATTTGTGGGAGGGACTTCTGGAAGCATGGGGGGAAATTTCTCCAGATTACCTCAGCAAATTAACAGCTAGAATGCCAAAGGTCTGAAATGCTATAATTGCTGCAAATGGAGCATTCTTTGACGAAAGCAAAGTCTGAAGGAGAAAATTATTATTTCTAACCTTGTCAATGTCTTGACTATATTTTATTATTCATTTTGCAACTCATTTGATAAATAAAAGTGTGAGTTTTCATGGAAAACACAATTGTCTGGGTGACCCCAAACTTTTGAACTGTAGTGTATGCGTACAGCATTTTATTTATTGATGTGTGATTTATTTAACGAGTGTTGTGTGCATGCTCTGTGATTCTTCCAGAAGTCAATGAGCAGGGATGGGGAAAGAGGAGAGTTGTGGTTATCACCTAATGTCAATGGTGGACTCTATGCTATAAGCCTTCAGCTTTTCAATATAAGTATTGCTTTTAATTGTAATCCTGCCTGTAAGAAGGCCCAAAAATAGAAGAATCAGGATTTTTTTTTTTTGTTTTCTTTATAAACAGCAGTGAGATAGAAAAAAAAAAAACAAAAAAACAAAAAAAACACAAAATTAAAACGTTTAAAGTTAAAGACGACCTTTCAACACCTCCATCAACTCCAGTTCATAATATCTGTTAAAGGATGCCACACTACTTATTCCAGCGCAGTTGGAATTCTCTTTAGCCCTCGCTGTTCCTGATCAATCAATTCAGTTAGTTTTGGTGTCTGATATGCTATTCAGGCTCTGTACGGTCAGGAGGGCAATGTCAGCCAGGAGGAGACAGGGGGTGTGATTCTGAGCTCCAATAAAAGCACAATGTCAATTCTAAGAATCAACACACCTTTCCTGCTCGTGCTTGGGAATGCTGGGAGTAGAGATAAAATTCCAACTGTGCCATAAACCAGTAGAGCATCACCTATTCGTCATGCATATCATTAATATCTTGTGACTATAGAGAGGGAAAGTAAAAAATTCTAAGCATAATATCAACAGAAATCAGGATTTTACAGATTTCAGTCTTAAGGGTATGTTCACACGGCAGAAATTGGCAGTAATTGTGAGGAGGATTCTGCCCCAAAATCAATAGCATACGCCAGACTCACTACCTCCGTTTGTTTTCAATGGGAAAGAGACTGAAAGCAGGATGCCAGGTTGCTCTGCAGATTCCGCAGCCATTCAGCCAGAGTCCATGGTGCAAGTCACCCTGCTTCCTACTCCTTCCAATGGACTGTGCCTGAAACTCCCATTAAAATGAATGGATGGCAGATTTTAGAGTCTATTTTCAGAAAACTCCTCAAAATCAGCTTCCAAAACCTGCTTCAAATTCCGAGACAGATTTTTTCTGCCTGACCAAAGTCCTCCATGTAAACATACCATTAATGTCAATAGATTTTGCCATGACATCAGATTCAAGTTAAAGATAGCTACATCTTTACATAGCTGGAAGAAGATTTCACTTTTAAAAAAAAAATTTTTTTTTAAATGTAACCAGGGGCAGAAATCCATGGCTCGCTCACTCAAAACTGCATACCATGGCAGAAGTTTGACTGCCACAAGTCCACATGCCGATTAGCTCCATCACAAATTTCAATGCTAAAACTGTGATAAAGGTCATACTGCTTTATCATCATGCAAAACTGGAAATGATTTACACTAGCAATTTACACTAGTAACAATGGAAGCAGCAGAAAGCATCTCTTCATGCCAATTCCAATGTGGAAAATGTGCCAAAAGCATCAGGATATAAAATGTGTGAACATACCCTCAAGTGAAGGCCACTCAAGATACCTTCACTTCAGGATGTGTGCTAGAGACACGACCTGCTAAGGGCATAGACTGACTAAAATTTGCTGGTTTTACCCATGGCTATTACATGTGGCTTCCACTGTAGTTGGCATGACTATTAGAACTATTATCCACACTGTCAAAAAAAAAACCCACACAATGCGCAAATGTATTTTGGTCACCTTGCTCGCCATACATACCAACTTATTAAAATTTATGTTTTATCCACTAACATGCTACTTACTGTACATTGAAGTGGTGCAAATTTGACCCATTTGTTCCTGTTCTAATAGTGAAGATTTATTTCATACATGGCGTGAAACTGCCTTTAATAGAGACAATGTCACAGTGCCTACATATACTGTATATTATACACTCAAACTGCTGTATATTGGTATATAGCATTAGGACAACAAAAGGCATCAACCACAATCCCCTAAATAGTTAGGTTCTGATTTCTTGCATCACAAGTGGCATTTTAGCCACTGCTCTGTGTCCACAAATCAGATATAAGTAAAGAAAAAAATTAAACCTATAAAATCATTATAAATATTTGCAAAGTAGAACTATAACTTACCTGGGGGTGGGTTCAGGTAGACGCTGTTACAGGTTAGTAATTTCTTTATAAACTGGAAATATTCTAAGCTGAACTGCATTCGGTTGTGCATGAACTGCACATTTTGCTTGCGAACACTGCGCTCAATAGCTGATGGCATCTTGATCTGATGGGGTTTTGAGGTGATTGTTAGTTCATTAATATATTTGATCAGTTCATTGTCCTTGTCTAGAGTGTCCATACGTTCATAAAAAAGAATGTAAGCATTCCACCACCTCTTCTGACGTCGGTATGACATTCTTTTCATCATGTGATCAAACACTTCCCCCATGTACTCGCCCCCAAAGCACTGGTTTTTCATTTCCTCATCATCATCCATTTTGCATTCAGTTACATCGCCATCATCAAACTTATACCAGCGGTTCTTTTCGCCATCTCCACCATTTCTTTGGATGATGTAAGAATAGTAATGACCTCCACTGGCCTGGCCACTGTGCACCAACACCCCTACTAGCCTGTATTTTGTACTTCCAGCAGGCTCATTTTCAGTTTGTTCATTGGGGATGACCTGATTTTCAGGGTTTACATCATCTCCCTCCAACTTTGCTACACCAGCCACTGTGTATGGCTCCATATCCAATTCTCGTGGAAACTCAAAATAGTCATTGAATTTAATTGCACATTCCCTTTCCCAATCATAGTCAAAGCGTTTCAGCTGGATGGCTAAAACTGGAGGCAACTTCTTTATCAGCAAACGCTTCACTGTATCAACCTGAAAACAAAGACATCTGTTATAGATTTACACATCTATATAGCATGTGTGTGTTTGAGCATGTAGGGTGGTACCAAATCTAACAGTACATTTAAGAGTCACAGTCATTTCCACTAAGAGAGCCAACAGTGATATCTTTGCTTGAACACCATAAGGCTGAGGCCCCACGTTGCAGAAACGCAGCTTTTGCTGCTGATTTTGTTGCATTTTTTTGAGCCAAAGTCAAGAATGGCTTCAAAAAGAATAGGAAATATATAGGAAGCTCTTATACTTCTCCCTCCTGCTCAAGCCACTCCTGACTTTGGCTCAAAAAACCGCAACAAAATCTGCAACAAAAAAAGCTGTGTTTCCGCAACGAGGGGCCTTAGCCTAAGTTGGCCATACACTTTAGATGATTGTTAGCAAAAACCACCTATTTTGACAGGTTCGACTGATCTTCTAATGCAGGGGTAGGCAACCTTTTTTGTTCGGCGTGCCAATTTTAATTGAAAAAAAAAAAAAAAAAAAATGATGAGGTACTCGGAGTGCCGGTTAATAATTTTAAGTCTGACGACCCCTAAACTAAAGTCATACCACAAACCATAACACAGAAGTGCTGCCACAAGATACTTCAGGACACATGCATTTACTGCTATTTCCTGGGACTCTCCTGTACTTTCTGATTAGAAGCAATGAAAGTCCATGTGCAGCCTGCAATTAGTGGTAAATGTATGTATCCAGGAGCACCGTATGGCAGCATCCTTATGGTGAAAACACACTATGTATCTGGATGCAGCTATATTCTTAGGCCACTGGAACTTTTACTTCGATGTAAAAATGTGTTCACATGGTGCGTTTTTTTTCACAAAAAAAAACACAAAAAAACCCCTGAGTTTTCTGTGCACGAAACACAAACAGTTATACAGAATAATGTTCCATAGCGGCCCCTGCACACAGTACTATGTCCCATAGTGATCCCTGCACATGATACTATGTCCCATAGTGATCCCTGCACATGGCACATGGTACATGTCCCATAGTGATCCCTGCACACGGTACATGTCCCATAGTGATCCCTGCACACGGTACATGTCCCATAGTGATCCCTGCACACGGTACATGGCCCATAGTGATCCCTGCACACAGTATAATATTCTAACTTTTATAATATTCCAATTTGTGCCACTCACTAGCCATTATTATACTGTGGGCTCTCTTCAGACCCCCGAGTAGAATAAATGCAGGGCCAAGAGAGGTGACAAACATAAAAAACAAATGTCACTCACCTTCCCTGCACTCCGCGGTGACTGTTCTCTTCGGCGCTTCTGCCTGTAGTCAGCGACCGCTGATTGGGTCTCAGGGGTCACGTCACGTCATTATGCGTAATGACACCAGACGCAGACGTGACACCTGAGGCCCTGTCAGCTGACTTCAGGCAGAAGTGCCTGAAAAGCACAGAGACGCCACGGAGCGGCAGGAAGGTGAGTTAACATTTTTTATGTTTGATCACCTCCCTGAAGAGACCCCACAGTATAATAGCAGTTTCGTTTCAGCCGTGTTTGGTCTGATCAAAACTGCAGGGTGAGGACTTGGGCTGCCGTGTAAGTAAGTAAGCCTCGCGTGCCACTCTTGGCACGCGTGTCGGGGGTTGCCGACCCCTGTTCTAATGTGTTTTTGTTCTCTGGGAAATGGGCCACTGACACAGCAGTGTGGCAACAGCTTCCTCCCCTTTAGAATACATCTACTGTTTGGCCATGTCAAGCATGTGCATTTATGTGAGGAACCAGAAGAGATATTTGGAGGACGAACAATTGTTAGCCCGACCGCTATCTTATGTGTAACCAGCACATCAGTATGTGCAGCAAGCATTAATCTTGGTTCACAATTTGTCTGCTTATGCAAAGGCATACATAGAGAGGACCCCCCCCAACGTATGCATCCAATATATTCCATTGTACATACAGTGGAATGTATCATCAATAGAGCTCTGTGCACTCTGTTGGCACAGGTATCCCAGGACCATCATCCACAAACATCCAAAAACCAAGTGTGTGCCCACCTCCACACAGAGCAGTTTTATCAGACTGAGCTGCAATCTTCGCTCAACTCAAACTCACCTCAGTTGAGAGATAGTTGCATGGGTCTTTACAGGACAGAGGCTGTCATGTTTGTCATTGGGGGCTTCCTGACATGCACGTTTAACAGAGGCATATACTTTTTTTTCTAAATGCTGCAGAGATGTGAACATAGCCTTACATGATGAAACTTGGGGGGCGGGGGGGGGGGGGGGGGGGGGGGGAGTGTGTGTACATTTCTGTTATATATATAGATGAGATAGATTTATATATTTTACGGAATTATGTCCATGTACATTTTATTTAGGTAATTCACCTTTTTGTTGCATTTTTCACAGTGATAAGCATTTGCACCTTCCAGCAAGTCTCCTTTGACATACTGTTCCATTGAATCAAGCAGGTTTTGGTGGTTTCTAATATCTACATTCAGGGTTGTAAAGGATTCTTCACATTCGTACCTGAGAAGTTAAAAGATTAAGGTTTTAAAAGACTGATTAATGCAATTTGTGTTGAATATATATATATATATATATATATATATATATATATATATATATTTTTTTTTTTTTTTTTTTTTTTTTTTTTTAAAAAACAAAAGCCATAAAAGTGTTACTTTCACATGTACCATACCTAAACTTTGTTCCTAAAGTTGGGAACTCACCTATGAGGGCATCCTTGGCAAATTTTCTGATCAGCAAAAGAACCTCCTAAGACTTTGCTTAACATAGTTGGATGACCTAAAGCTTTTAAAGCTTCATCTAAACTGTCAACAAGAGAATTAAAAAATTCTAAAGCATCATGTTGTTCTCGAAGGTTAACTGGTTCTCCCCAAAGCCTAAGACAAAGAAAGAAAGAAAAATAAATATGTATTACTTTTCATAATGACACATCTAAAAGTCGTAAAATAAAATTACAATAAAGTGCCCTCAGAGCCTAAGAAGTACACACACAGCACAGCCTAGGACATGGATTTATTTTCAGTCATTAGTTAACAGAGCAAGGATGAATGTCATCATAGGGCAGATCACACACATACTACAATACTGATTTTATACAGATTACATAATGTGACTTAGGCCAAGTTCACATCAGCTTAATTTTTTTTGTCTGTTGAACAGACTAATTTTGCAAAACGGAGCATATTCTGTCCGCATCAGTCACAGCTCACTAATGTAAAATAAAAAAAAAAATAAAAAAAAGGAAGCTGAGTGATTACAATAGGATGTTACTCCTATAAAGGAAGTCTGTCAACAGAACCCAGCATACGAACCCAGCCCCACAGATACTCAATGTTAACTATAAACTGGACTAGGTTGATATGCTGCATTCTGGAGGCAGACTCCCTTTAACTACTAGGGAAAAAAAAAAAAAAAAAAAACAGCAGAATTAGGTCTTTGCATAAATAGTCAAACACAATTATCAGTTTCTTTGCCTTTTCTATTTGCTATTTACAATAAAAGCTAAGTTAGTACTAAAAACTCAGGTTAAAAGATCTTCAATATTTCAACCACGGCAATATGTAACTAACCTAAACTGTTTCCAGAAACCTCTTGGGACATAGTACTGTAACCTAGATGCTGCCAGGTGGCCAAATATAACTTGCAGATGTCTCAGTACGCCAATATTGTATTCTTTTCTGTCCTCTGTTTTGCCTACTGAGGGCTTGTCTTCATATTGATGAGGGTAACCGAAAACATCATCCCCCCTTGAGTCTACATTACTCTGTAAAGAAAAAACAATGAAAAATATAGATTCAGCTCTCCAACTTGTTGATTGGCAAATTTAAAACCCGAACAAAAACCAAGAACAGATGTAAAAAAAAAAAAAAAAAAAAAAAATTATATTATATAAAATTGTGAACTACAGGCTTATTGAACACCATTTTGCACAAATCTTTTTGTGCGAATGTCATTTTTATGCTGCAGTGGGAACTTTCTGAAAAAGGTGTGCTTTATGGGCTGGACCGCTGGCCTCAGCAGATTTATCATTTATGCCAGTGTCTCTAGCATAAATGACGACAAAGTGACAGAGGATGCTCTTAAAGGGGTTGTCCAGGCAAAAAAGGACAACCTTTTTAAACACATACTCACCTGTTCCCGATACTCCGATGTCCATTTTTGCCTGGACAACCACTTTAATTTTACCATAAATAAAGTGAAACACAATTGCAGTGGATATCAAGACCAACATACAAACTGTCTTGACACATCTACCCATATGAAAATAAATAATTTTTTTTTTTTTTTTTTTTTAAACTCAGTTATCACTCCATGTATAAGTGCAAAATGTCTGCGTCTAAGGATTTTCACAAAACAAAAAACAAAACAAAAAAACAAAAACAAACACACTACACATACATACAGTAGGATTCCAGTCATAGCTTTAAAAATAAACTGTTCTAGGAAAATGTTCCCAGTAACGGGGACAACAGCCCAACACTGTGTTCTGCTCCATCAGCCTATAAATGCAGCAGTTTTGTTCTAAACCCTACTCATTGCTTGCAGCTGAAAAGGAAAGCGGGGCTCAAGAACACAGTGAATAACGTGGACACCTAGAAATTTTTTATCAATACTGTGCAAACACAATAAGCATCATTTGTGTAAAAAACCCTTCAAAGTGTTCTTATTTCACAGAATGGTTACCTCATTGTCTTGTTTCTCATCCCCAGACATGTCATCGTCAACATCACTGCCAGTGCCTTCAATAGCGAGAATTCCATTTCTGATAGCAGGTATCATATACAACTGCTGGATTACAGAATTCATATAACATGTAGCACCAGCATTTTTCAGCCCAACAAAGCCCTTAGGTGGTCGTGGTCCAACTGGAGGCAGATATTCCCACTCTGTAAGTGCTTCACAACCTATATGGTGGAGAAAGTATCAAAAAATTAGAATTTGAAAAATTTTACTTTATTGCTACCTCGAGCAAACCTAAAGTTATTACTGGAATGCATAAAAAAGCAAACAAAAAAAAAAAAAAAAAAAAATGTACTTTTTTTTTACATCAAACGCATAGAAAGCAGATTTAATTTATAAAAAGAACAACATTACGGGTTATGGGTTCTAGATTTTAAGGTCACGTTGATACAGGGTTTTATACTGATTGCCAGATTGGAGTCGGGAAGGAATTTTTTCCCATGAAATGGGTCAATTGGCATAAGCCTCATGGGGTTTTTTTTGCCTTCCTCTGGATCAACACTGTAGGGGACTGTGTAACTCTGAAAAATGTAGGCACTGCACCTAATATACAGAAATGTATTCAATAAAGGCCAACCATCTGTGCATTTATTTTCAAGACACACAAAGTTAGTGTGACAGGTGCCAAACAATCTCAGATATCTGTTGAGTACTATACATGAAAAATTCCTTCACAATGGACGACAGATCTATGCTCACCAACAGAGATCCAGTTGAATACACATAGTTGGGCAAAGATTGATAAATTAAGTCATTTTAACTTATTGTATTGTCATCGAAGACTAAAACCTTTACAGACCAAATGACAAGTCAAACAACTGCCATCCAATAACCCCTGATATACGGTAAGCTTAACTACTTCCATACTGGATGCTTTACCCCCCTTCCAGACCAGACACATTTTTGTTTTTTTTGTATGTGCGGTTTTGAGGGCTGTAACATTTTTATCATATGCGTTATTCAACTAATTTCTGCGTCTTTTTTTGGTGACACATAGGGCTTTATTTTTATGTTTTTATTTTTGCATTTGTTTTAATTTTTTTTTTTTTTTTTAATCAGGGAAAATCTAAACAAAAGGAGGGAAAACGTGTCTGTTTTTCACTATTTTTTTTATTTAACAAAGCGCTACTAGAAAAACTTTATAAAGTAGTTTTTACTCTCCATTACGGCAATTATTTTGTATGGTGTCGTCGGGGTTGGGGCTATAAACTTTAATAAGGGCGTGTTCTTGGCGTATTTTAATTTTTTAAATTATTTTATTTACTTTTTTTATTTTATTTTACATCGTGTCCCCATAAGGTCATAATAGACCTTTGGGGACATCTGATGACTTTTTTTGGTTGGGGAGGCTGATTTCCAATGTAACTGGGGCTGGTACATTTAGCCCTAGTTGCAGGAGGAATACAGCCTCCTCCACGTTACTATAGAGCTGATCTGGGTCCTGTAGGACCCAGCAGCAGTAACACACACGGATCCTAGCGGATCACGTGACCGCCGGGTCAGACGGAACCCACAAGATGGCGGCTCCCATAGCGGTGTATACAGCGATCGGGATGGCAGGGAAGATAATAAACCTTCCCTGCCTTCTCTCTGGGAGCTCCGGCTGAAGTTACAGCCGGCTTCCAGTTTCAGCAGCGGCACGATTTTGTGCAGCTGCCGAATTCTGCTTGGACACACTGGTACATCCTTGCAGAAATAGACAACCACCCCTTGGACATATATAGTCTATGGGTGGTACAGAAGTGGTTAAAGGGGCTATTAGTTTCTAACATTGATGGCCTATCCTTAAGATACCCAGTGTCTGACCCTACAGATTACAGGTATGCAGCTGTGCTGTTCACTCGCTCTAAAAACTGTAGCAGCGAGTGTAGGTACTGCAGCGCTGTCCCATTGAGATCTATGGGAGAGTGCTGTAAAACCTATACTGACCGCTACAGTCTGCTTGGTGAATGAGCAGCATGTAAACAATACAGAGTTGGGTTTTCTGAGTACCGGGGATCTGTGGGGGTCCCGGGTGTCCCCACAGATCTAATACCTAATGAAAGTGATCAACACCAAAACACCTTCTAAACCATTTAAATGCTAATACAGGGAATGTTAGACATATAATGAACATACTTTGTGTATAAAGGGGCAATATTAGTGGTGAGAAAATAAATTTTTAATCCATATACAACTGAGCCACACACTATAGTGTGTGTCCAAGTTTGCCCAGTAAGATCACCAAGTTTCCAACCAGTGGAAATAGGTAGAACTTGGTATGAAAGACAAGAATCTCTTCTTACATATGACACCAGTGACCCTCCCTTACCCCCATTTTTTCACACACAAGCACATACACAGTGAAACGCAAAGTACAGTTCTCAATTAAGAATCAAGGGAAAGAATAAAGAAATGCAGGATTTCACAGAAAGGAGACAAAATCTGTTAAAAGTATATTACAAAATTTACTAAGAAAAATAGTGCCAGAAAATCAAAAGCTGTTCAAAGTTTAGTTACGCTTTAAAAGTTTATTTTCTTAGCAGCAAGACTGCGCTTTGGTGCATAAGTGGTATGTATGTTCACTATGCCACCAACAGCCCTTACAGCAGCATAAAAGTGGTTAAGAAGCGATTTTGGTGGTTGTTGACTTCCTGTATTGTTGCAACTGCAGCTACCACTAACATTTGGCAGCAGTGGCTCATTTAATGGAAAGTCTACATGCAGTTGTCTACATGGAAGGAGCTTGAACCATGTGGCTTATGGACCACTAGTTGAGAATTTCTTTTGAATGCTGAAAGACAAGAAGCCAATCGGAAGAAGTAGAAAAACAGAAAATTTTGATATAAGTTACCTGTGTAATACATTTCATTCAGTGTATCTACAATCTGTTTGAGATTGCGAACACATCCCACAGCTAATGCAACCAGGAGTTCAAATCCTGCATTTATGGTGGCTGGTGAACTACATACTGGAATGGCTTGTTCAGCTGGAAGCTCACCAGTTTTCATATATTGCAAATAAACATTGGAAGCTGGGAATATGAAATCATCTATCAGCTCCTGAAAGAAAAGAATAGAGCACATTAGCATACACATGACCCCTCATTAGAACCACAAGACAGTATTTGGAAAGCATGGCAAACATGTTCTTGAGATGTAATTCTTCCAGAAGTCTTGTTGCTTGTCACATTAGACCAATGATTGCCTTAAAGGAAGTGTCACCAGGCTGGAGCTTATTAAACCAGCAACATAGATTAGATAGGTCAGGCTCACCTGAATGTTACACTTTTCTCCATGAACATTTTATGCCTCTGTTGCCAAGATATTCATTTATTTCCCAATATGCAAATGAACAACCTGGAGCACTGAGGGCATTTTCATTGCTCCAAACTGCTACACCCCACGCTGCTCTAATACACATTCCTTCCGAACCACCTTCTTTGAAAGACAGGGCTAGAAAGCCAAGCTGAAACTGCACCTGACCAAGTCATTGGGGTCAGTTCAGAGAAACTGAGCAGCCTTCAGAGCTCCAAATTGTTCAGTTTCATATTCAGAATTTTTATGGTGGGGGGGGGGGGGGGGGGCTGGGGTCTGTTTTGCAATCAATTGCATTTGCACACAGTATTAGATTTTTCTGTTTGAGGATTTGAAAATTCTAGGCACAACAGTATTTTTTCCATAATCTGCGCATAAAAACCCCCCATCTTGGATGCCTGTGTGAACATTCCCTGCTAAATTTACTATTCTACAGTAGGTGAAATTACATAAAATGTAAGTAATGTACAAGCTGTAATCTTACTTGTTTAGTTGCATGGCTATAAACTGCTATATCCAGATTAAATGCTTTGCAGAATAATAATAAACATCAATGTATCACAGTGGCTGATACTGGATGATAAATCCATCATACTATTTGTCTAGTGTTAAACTAACCTTTCAAGACAATGCTGCCAGAACTAGCACACTGTATGAAGCTGGAAACAGACTGCTCTGTACACTGTATAAAGCAGAGCTCAATTCCAAGAACTTCTTTGTGCCCTGAGCAGTCTGCTTCTGGCTCCAAAAACCTTAACAGTTCCCACAGCCACATCTACTAATAGCAGGCTCTATGATGCACTAGTGGGGTTTATTACCCAAAGAAAAATTAAAAACAAAACTATGTGCCCTGTTTATTCCCAAACAAACATCAACTAGCAGTTTTCTTTGCAACTTTTTAATGTTGTAGAGCAACTTTCAACCATACCATTATTGCCAAAGAGAATACGGTATAATCTTGTGGATTGCAAGCTGTCACTTGGTAATAAACAAATCTGTAATGGTCTGAAAAAGCTGCAACAGACAGATGCCATGTTTAGAGAGGAAAAAAAAATAAAATATACTACCTTAATGAGATTAGCACCTCCTTTCTCACAGCCGATGTGGTATTTCTTTTCAGGTGTTTGGAACGCTAGCAACTCTTTTGTCACTCCCAGATGACCTTCAAGAATAGTTTCCTCAATACCAGTCTCGCCTGTTCTCTTCACATCATCCTGGAAAGAGAAAAAACATTTAACCACTTTACAAAAAAAAAAAGTAAAGTAAACTCACACGATTAAGACACTGATTTGTGCTAGTGCACATTTTTTTGTTTTTTTTAAAGAAACCTAGGCTGGTGCTCAAAAACATTTTTTTTTTTTTTTTTTTTTTTAGAAAAGGTTTTAAAAAATTGCTTACCCTTATCCTTTTAAGCCAATCAATTTCATTGTTGAGAAGAACTTCTGCATTGGGGATGTTGATGTTGCTATTGTAAGCATAATTCAGAAGGTGCCTAAGAAGGGTGAAGTAATCCCCAGAGTGTTTGGCTCTCTCTCTTGCTGTACTCTGTAAAAGGAAACAAAATCATAAATGAGTACTATAAATGGATTATTGCTTGCAAATAGTTACAAAGTAACTAATAGTACAGTTTCAAACAGTTAAAAATACAGAGATTAACTTACCCCCAATACTGTAAAGAGCAGTGTAATGAAGAAAATTAAGGGTCTGTGCCCCATGCAGCACCTAGTGGCCATAAGAAAGAACTGTTCCTGTGCCATTTGTCTCACAAGTCTGCAAAACATAAAATTAAGAATAATATCTGTAAGCACAAGAATGTATTTTTTTTTTTTTTTTAGGAATTCAAGAAAGAACAGATTCCCATTGTAATGTTCTCATGCACAACAACGGTTCACATTCTATCATGTACAAAAGGTTTAATTATCCAAGTCTAAATACTAGTCAGGGAATTTTAACAACAGTAAACCAATAAGACTGGGTTCACGCAAGACATGGCAGCACGTGGTTACAGAGCCGCAGCTTTCAACTTTTCAGTCTCAACATTTCTGGAATTAACAGGTTAACACAATGGTTCATTTCTTGTTTCAAGGTATAAAAACTTCTAAGAAAGAAATCCCAGGACCCTCTCATTGAGGTCCTGGATTAACTTAGCATCACCTTAAAATTATATAGTCATCACTCTATGCTACGCAAGTACAGATAGAGCAATATGAGAAAAAAAGGTAAGGTCTTCCATTAGGCAGATTGGTAGAAAAACAACAATGTTACGCCTACATCAGACAGTTTATGAGTGAAGCATTCCCTACCCCAAACATCTTACCAGTGATTGAAAGGCTACTGTGTATGCAGATACATGACAGCCAGCTGTCCCATTTGCTATTTACGAATTACAACTCTGTACTTTTAATAGTGACTGTTCATTAGAATTCACTAGAGCAGGGGCCAGCAACCTTCAGCACTCCAGCTGCTGTGAAACTACAACTCCCAACATGCTTTATTCACTTCCATGGGAGTTCCAAAAACAGCAGAGCAAGTATGCATGCTGGGAGTTGTAGTTTTACAACAGCTGGAGTGCTGAAGGTTGCTTACCCCTGCACTAGAGCTTTGTCCTATTTAAGTGAAAGGGACTGAGCTGTAATATCAGGCACAGCCATAACCAACAACACCTTCAGCCAGCTGACTGGCAGGGTGCCAAGGGCGGGGGCACCCACCTATCTGTTTTTGATGGCCTTTCTAAAGACAGGTCATCAATTTTAAAATCCTGGATAACCCCTTGAAAGATAGGCCTGTAGGAGGTATAAGCATATGCATTTGGAAACAGGCACTTCTACATCAAAAGTGACACTAAAGTAGAAAGTATGAATCTGGGTTATAGATAGGTTTTGAATAAATACTGATTTACTTTCCTAATTTTCTATGAAACGGGTCTGTTCAAATTCATTTTGCATCATAACTAGGAATAAGTTGAAGAACTCACTTGCTTTGACAATGTAGCAGCAGGTCAATAATAAAAGTTTGCCATGCTTTTTCTTTGCTCAGGGCTTCCAGTGCTGTTGGTATCAAAGCAAAACACAAGGTCATCGCTTCAAGAGCCTCACAACAAACTTGTTCATCTTCTGGGTCAGGTTCATTACCGGCATTCGTCTGTTAAAAGACAAGCAGATTATAAATATAAATACAATATCTTAGCATTGAAAAAAAAATAAATGTAACCTCGGAAGGTTTTGAGAGTGTAGGCGCAAAAACCCAAGCAAACAAGCAGATAAAAAAACACGTGCAGAAAAAGCAGAAGTTTATCTTTATTGGATATGAACCCAGGACCTTGGTTCCACAGAGAATTTTGCTATTCGTGCTTCCCCTGGTTAAGACGACAAACCAGACCACACAGGGCTTGTTTGTAGTCAGATACTATGGAGACACATTGGTCTGCATAGAAGCCTATGACATTTTAACCATTTCAAAAAGTTGCTTCATTTTCTCGTCTACTTCACTGGGGGACACAGCACCATGGGTATAGACCTGGTCACTAGGAGACAAGACACTAGGAAAAAGCAAAAGCTGTTGGCTCCGCCTCCAGGCTACTGTGCATGAATCAGTTTGAAACCTAGTGTCATAGGAGGGAGACACGACCTGACTCAGGTCTTCTGTCTTGCATCGTTTTTATTTTTACCTTTCTTTCAGGTGCAGGGGGTAGTCAGTGTGTACGCCACACTAGTCATACCCTCCTGCGGGCGCAGCGCTCTGCAAAAGAGCAGCCTCGCCGGTCACCCAGTCCCCACTCACCATTCGCCGCACCCCGAAAGCGGCCGGAGTACTGGTGACCCCACTCCCACGTGCGAGGTCCTACCGAGGGGGGTGACCCTGCGGCGCCTGAAGTCCCCAGACTGGTGAGTATGAGAAGAATAGAAGGCAGGTGAGTATGAAAGTTACCTCAGCCCCTCTCCATCTCCCCTTCAGGCCCTCTCCACCTCCCCTCAGCCCCTTAGGACCCATACTATTGTCCCCCTGGGAAATGGCACTGTTTAGGGGGGGGGGCATCACAGGGTTCCCCTGAACTGGGCCTTAAATCTTAGTAAATAAGCCCCTTTTTTCTGGGGCGTTTTTGGGTTTTCTGGTCGCTCCTACCGAGCGGCCCCCGCTCGGCTCGTGTGGGGACCCCCTTTCCTGGCCCCCCGGTACCTTTTCCCAGGCCTCCGCGGAACCTCCGGAGTTCACGGTCGCGCTGCGCCGCCGACGGTGCCTCGCGGTCGGCCGCGTTGTACGCAAGTCCGAGGCCTGGCCGGGAACTAGGCCGCAACGGGCCCGTCCCTTTCCCGTGGCTTTTCTGGTACCCAGACTCCGCCTAGGGTCTTCCATTGGCCAGGGGGCTGTCCTGGCAAGCCATCCAGCCTGCCCAGTAGCTACTGAGCCTGTTTTTACCATGGGAAGAGCTTTGCTCTCCTCATATTCTCAATTTATTTATTTATTGGCTTATTTATTTATTTTTTGGCTTGCTGGGACAGCAGGGATTCTTCCCAGTTCCCTGGGAGACATTGCACCTGCGGAACCCTTGCTGCAGCAGTTTGTGAGCGGCCATCTTTTGCAGTCTGGTAGGCTAACCCCCAGGGTTACCCTAATTTTCTAGGGCTCCCCCTCCGGCCCCTCTGGTTGCGTCACGTTTTTATACGTGCACCCGCTGTATCAAAAACAGTTGCCATGCGGACAGCCTGAGCCCATCTGCGCTCTCTGCCTTCCGCCTCAGCCAGTCAGTAACCTCCTGGCCCCTCTCCGGTTCTTCCATCCCCCGGATTGGGCGGCCTCCCTAACCTTGGCCATGGTGTCCTTACCAGACTTAACTAGTCAGTGCTGGAAACTTGGAATGTCTGCTTTCCCAGATCGCCGCTCAGTCGGCTGCTTCTAGGGATCTCCCTGGACACCCTCATAGTTCCCGTCGCAGCTCCAGGAGCCTCAAAAGGACCAGGAAGTCTTCCTACGGTTCACGGTCCGCCACCCCTTCCTCTGGGTACTCCCCAGATAGGAACTCAGCTCACGGCTCCACTCCGACAGGCGGATACCTCCCTCCCTCTGCTCGGTGTATTTAACTGGGGACACCTCTGACTCCGATTTGGAGCTTCAGCTAGGCTCATCTATGTCTGCTGCTACGCGGGAGTCATCTATGCGATAGAGACCCTACAGATGTCTGAGGACCCAGACTCATCCTCTCAAGTGGACATCTCTTTCTGCCACTGGATGTTTGATATCATCTTGAGGGCACAGTGACTTCTCCCTGGACCATCCTCTGTCTTCGACTAGGAAATCGGACATCCCTTCCCTTGACCTGTGTGTCTAAGTGGAAGGTGAGCTCGGGCAGTTCTGCCAGGCTATGCTGTGACACACGTCTCTAGCTCTCCCTGGCTGGCAATGATGAACATCCGAGGTAAGGGAAGCAGGTTGCTCCAGTGGTGCAATCGGTTAGCGCACGGTACTTAGATATCAGTAACTAGTGAGCGCAAGCTGGCCTGTCTTGACATCTTGTCAGCGAGCCGCCCCATGTGTCCCTTCCTATCACTAAGAGCCTCCCACGGTGGATCCCATGATAGCTAGGCTCTCCAAGGCTTCTAGTCTGCCTTCAGCGGATTTTGCCTACCTCAGTGATCCCTCGGAGTGAGATCGGACCGCATCTGTTGTATTGTTTGCAATGCAGAACTGATACATTGCATTGCCCTAAATGCTGGCTATTGTATTGCTGCAAGAAGGTGGCTTCCCTCACCAGGGTGGCCTTCGTAGTGGCTGGTTTCTCCCTGCGGCTCTCCTTCGCTGCCTCTTGGGTCATCAAGGCCTTCTTTTCCTGGGCCAAACAGCTTCAGTCAAACCTCCCTGATGCAGTTTCCCTCCAGCCGCTCGTCTCTGAGATCCTGAACGCTTCCCAATAACTAGAGATGCCTCCCAAATCTGCTAAGGCGGCCGCCAATGCAGTGTTTATCTGCCATACCGTTGGGATCCGTTGTGGAATACGGGGTCCGCCTCCAAGAAGGCGAACGCAGCCCTTCTCCCTTTCCAGGTCGTCCTGGGCCAAATTTTTTGTTAAGGGCGTCGAGAAGCTTATCCCTGAGGCCACTGGGGAATAGATTCTTCCTCCCTCAGAGGCGTCCTATGTGTCAGCCGTTCTCCTGCTCCAGAAAGCTTCTTTCAAGTCCAGGCCTCCCTGGCGGTTCTGCACTAGGTCGTCCAGGTCTTCCTCTTCCTAGCCTCCTCGGCATGAAGTTTTTTCCCCTCTCTGGGCATCTCAAATGGAGGGACGTCTGGAGCCTGGGCCTGAGAGGCGGTGTCGTCCGGCTACTCCAGTTTTCGCTGGAGTCTCTTTGCCTTCGCTATGTCGGACAATCCAGGCTGTCTCCAATCTCCAGCGGCAGGGAGTCAGCGTCCCTGTTCCCGTTGCAGAGTGTATCTGGGGTTACTATTCCTACCTGTTCTCCATTCGTCTAGAAGGACGGCTTCCTCTGTCCCATCATGGACCTGAAAGGGCTCCACAGGTTCTTCCATGCCTGCAGGCTCCGTTGTAGTCTATGCAGTCTGTGGTGGCATCCCTGGAGATGGGCGAATTCTTCGTCCATCTACATCATCTCGCTGTGCCGTCAGCGGTTTCTTCGTTTTGCTGTGGATCCTTGACCTTTCCAGTTGTCTCTCTCCCCTTCAGACTGGCCTCTGCCACCGGGGGTTTTTTCCCTCAGTGATGGCGTCTCTCATGGCCATCCTCTGCGCCAGAGGTGCTGCCGTGTTTTCAGACTTTGACGACCTCCTGGTGAAGCCCCTCCAGGTCAGACAATCTGACCAGCTTGTGGTTCACCTTGGATGTTCTTCGCCGGTTCTGCTGGCTCATCTATGAGGATGTCTCGTGTCCTCTAAGCACATGGAATCCGGGACATGATCCTCTGCTCGCTCCAGGGTGTGATTCTCCCTCAAGAGGCCAAGATCCTGAGTGTCCCACCTTTGGAGGTACTCTCCTTGCTGTCTTTGAATCGGCATGTGGGTCCTGCGCACGATCGCCTCAACCTTCTAGGCTGTACCTTTCATTCACTCTGTCGTTCTCTCCTCTTGAAGATTACGGCCTGCTGGGACAAATCTCCGGACAGCCTCATCTGCTTGGTTCTCTTTCCACCTTGGTTCACTGAGAGATTCTTTAGTGTTTATTCCTCCCCAGGAATTTCTCAAGGGAAGTCCTTCTTCCCCTCTGTTGGTAGGTGATTCCCACTGCCGCCAATTTCCCCGGCTGGGGAGTGGTCCTCGATGCTTTGATTGTTCAGGGCCTGTGGTCCAGGGCAGATTCCTCCCTCTGGTTCAACCTGCTGGATCCCAGGGCTATCTTATTTGCCCTTACTCCTTGGACCTCTCTTCTCCAAGGACATCGTCACAGTCGAGACTGACCTCTCCTCCATGGTCGCCTACTTGAACCCTCAGCGTGGCACCAGGAGCCGTGCGGCCTTACTAGAAGCCTCACAATTTCTTCCTTGGGTGGAGCGCCTTGTTCCAGCTCTTTCGGTGGTCAACCTTTTTCTGGGTGGCAGACTACTTGAGTCGAGAAAATATTGCTCCGGGCGAGGGTCGCTTTATCTGCAGATCTTCCATCCACTTTGCTCCCGCTGTGGTGTGACAAACGTCGACCTTTTTAGCCTCCGCCGGAACCACAAGGTCCCCGGCTAAATTGCCAGGTCTCTGGATCCTCGAGCCATCACCACTGGCGCTCTTGTAAGTTCGGTTTTTCACTTCCTCTTCTCCCTTGGGTCCTCCAGAATCTCAAGACCAAGGGGGTTCAAGCTATCCTGGTGGCACCAGATTGGCCCTGCCGGGTCTGGTATGTGGATCTCATTTTCCTGTTGGCGGATGCTCCTGGCCTCTTCCTCTGCTGGTCGACCTTCTGTCTCAAGGACTGCTGTTCCACCCCACCTTGACTCAGCTGCGTTCACGGCGTGGCTGTTCAATCCGAGGTTTGAGGTATCGTGGTTTTTTCGGAGTTTGTTATTCTAACATACTCAACGCCCGGAAATTCCAGATAGCTTAGATCTGCCATCAAACGTGGAAGGCTTACGTCCACCGTTGGAAGAGTAACGATTCTCATCGGATCTTCTCCAGTCTGGTCTGGATCAAGGTCTTAGTCTTCTTTCTTTTTAAAAGACTTTCCTACAGGAGTGCCACTCTGTGCTCCTTTGGAACCCTTGGATCCGTGGGATCTTAACCTCATCTTTAAGGTGCTTCAGGTTCTCCCCTTCGAGCCTATGATATCCCTTTTTTTGCCTTCTGTCCTGGTAGAATGAGTTTCTGGTGGCCATTACCTCCATCCGCAGGGGTCCCGAATTGGCTGCCCCTTTTTTTCGGCAGCCTCCCTTTCTGGTCCTCCACAAGGATAAGGTTTTCCTCTGTCTGCCACAGTCTTTTTTTCTTAGGGTGTTTTTCCTGCTTCCACTTCGAGGACTTGGTTTTGCCCTCTTTCTGCTCGGTCCCTAGGCGTCCATGTGAGTGCTTGCTCTTCCCTGCCCGGTTGTTGCCTGGGCAATTTGCGTGTATACTGTTCCTCACGGATCCTTTCTGTTGTTCGGACGCTTTGCTCATTCTCCTTGAGTGCCCTTGTCAGGGCCTGCCTGCTTCCAGAGCTCCCATCTTCCGATGGCTTTGGTCTGAGATTAGGGAGACCTATCGATTTAAGAGTACGGCTCTGCCTTCCCGTGTGACGGCTCTCTCCTCTAGAGCTGTTGATGTTCCCGGGGCCTCCGGCATCAGGCTTATGCTTCCCAGGTCTGTAAGTATCCCACTGGGCCTCCATCCTTTTTCTCTAAGTTTCTCCAGATTCATTCTGTGGCCTCTGCTGATGCCAATTTGGGTTGTAAAGTTTCTGGAAGCGGTTGAGTATTACGGGTTTGCATGGCCGTGTTATTCCCACCCTCTGGGACTGCTTTAGGACATCCCATGGTGCTGTGTCCCCCAGTGAAGTAGACGAGAAAGTGGGATTTTTGTGTACTCACCGTAAAATCCTTTTCTCGTTGTATTCACAGATCCCTCCCTTGTTTTTTTCAGTGTTCCTGCCCGAACTGTGTTGGTTCCTTTTTGGGTTCGGGCATTGTTGGTTCCATGTTCCTTTGTGTCTCTCTCCTACTGCTACGGTACAAACAGATTCATGCACAGTGGCTGTGGCAGGGTATAGCCTGGAGGCCGAGCCAACAGCTTTTGCTTTTTCCTAGTGTCTTGTCTCCTAGTGACCAGGTCTATACCCATGGTGCTGTGTCCCCCAGTGAATACAACGAGAAAAGGATTTTACGGTGAGTACACAAAAATCCCACTTTTAAATTTCAGATGCATTTACACCAAGAAAAATGCCTGACAAAAATATCTGGATACTATTCATTTCTCTTACCTTCTCATAAATTTTGCTTATTTCTTCATTGGCTGAAAACACCAACTGAACAGATCCACAACCAGAAGCCCAGATTACTTTTTGTATTGCTCGAATTACACAAATATCAGGGATGTACTTAGAAGCCTAAAACAAAAGTAAAACTTCTTAACAAGAGGCTTAAAAGGGAAACTTACATCTCCAAAACCTAAAAGGATGAGAGCTTACTTCATCAGATATTTGCTGTGCCAGGCGTATTGCTACGTTTCTCAACATACATTCTGAGGTTGGATTAGGAATGTTCTGTAGGGCGTTTTGTAGCACGACTGCTTGATCATGGGTAGCCTAAGGAAAGTAAATTATAACTAGCAGAGAATCACTTTACACATATGAAACATACAAAACTGACAAATCTTACTATAAATACCTACATTCTATCACTTCAAAATCTATGATTGACATTTTTAAAAAGTGTTTTAGGTTACAAACTTCATTTTCAGCCCCCTTGACATGCAGTTTGGAATCTACTCCTAGTGTCAGACTTCTCAAACAGGAGTGTGTCTCACTGTAATACGTGTTAAATGTGAAACCTCAATAGATCTCTTTCTACATGAGAGATCTTTTCTACTTTGTACAGTACAGATTCTGAGGATTGTACGGTCTGCCCCTGCAGAGTGAGCTGCGGTGTTCCTTCACCTACATTTTGCTAAACTCAACTCACTCCCAGTGGAGTCTGCAATACGATTATTCTCCTCCACATCTATATTTACTAATACAGTATGGCCTACATGAGCATCCCTCCCTGCAGACTTGGGTGCTTTGCATCTGCACACACGGATCTGCTCCAGTTACAATGTTGTAACACCCTTAAAAATGCTTATAAACAAACAGCTGCCCATTCAATTTAATGGGATATTTGTGCCATAGTTCATAAGGAGCACAATCACTAACCCTTTCCAATTATGTGCCAAAAAAAAAAAAAAAAAAAAGAATCCTTTAGAATTTAAAAAAAAAAAAACAAATACACTAGGCATAGTTATACATACCAAAAGTTAGATGGCAGAATATGGTGTTTATTTTAGAAAATTGGAGATTTATTTAATAAAAGTAGTGAAATATAAACCAATATAAATATGGTATCACCATAATCATAATTATCTGCTGGACAAAGTTGCCATGTCAGTTTATGTCATTTTTATCAGAGTGAACGCGATAAAAAAAAAAAAAAAAAAAAATGCAAAGAAAAAAATTAATTTCACAAAAAAGAATTGTTTTTTTTTCATATGACTCCCCAAAAATGTTAAAAGGTAACATATGTACCCCAAAATGGGTTAATGTGTTACGCAAAGAATAAGCACTCACATGGCTATGTTGATGGGAGCCGAGCATTTACGCCAAACATACCTAGCATCCTTAAAGGGTAAAGCATATTAGCTCATTTTTTTCCTCTAAATGTGCTTGTTTGCATTATATATATATATATATATATATATATATATATATATATATATATATATATATATATATATATATATATAATATAAATATTGGGTTTTTTTTTTAATTGAATCAAAAAAGCACTAGGGGGCCGCCATAATGAAAAGAAGTATCTAGAAACAGCAGCATTTTAACATCTTAAACTATAGAATTGTTTTACTTTGCCTGAGATAACAGCGTAAAATATTTAATTATGGGACAACTTCCGTAACGTGTGTGTATACCCTACATGATTCGTAAACCACATGTTTATTAAAATAAAAAGACGGATACAATAAAGCTACCTAAAACATTATCAACCTACCGGTGAAACAGGATTTGATCCTTCAACAGGCTGGCAGGCTTCAGCAACAGCCCGGACATGTCCATAACCAATTGCAGTAAGCAACAATTTGGCTACTTTAAGGGCATTAAGATACGCACTTCTCCTTGTTTCCATGTCAGCATTTGGCAGAAAGTTATTCCGAGTAAGCATGCTCAACACAAGAGGTAAACCTCCACTTTTCAGGAAGTTGTACTGAAAGTCACTAGCATCTTCTCCCAAAGGTGCATTGGCAGGCATCAACAAGGCATAAACAACCTATAAATCAGAAATGCACAATCACAAACTTTGTTTTCAAGGTCTTCACAAAGTCACTGTACTAGTTTAAAAAAATATCAAGGTTTTGGTACATCTATGCACCATACAAACAAGCCAAAAAAAAACAAAAAAAAAAAACGTACAAATCACACACCTCTGTCAGATAGAGAACTTGTGAAGCTGACTGGCCAAAGAAGAGGGAATCCAAAGATGAACTTAGGCTGCTTTCTCCAAGTTTAGCATGGTCTAAACAAATCGATCGGAGTTTCTCCACTATAGTATTGTCTGAAACAACAAGCAAGTGCAAAAGGTTTGACAGGAAGAACTCTGGCAAGGCCACAAGGATTGTATAAGCATTAACCAGGTGCGTAGATTTTAAACTTAAGCTACAAGGTAAGACAGTCTTAACAAGCCCTCTTTTTAAATGCGGAATTATGAAAACAATCAGTATCATTGTGGACCAGTGCGCACATGGATCAGAATCTAAACACATACAAGTGAGTATTAACATTCTTGGTCTGTATTTACCTGGTGGCATGAGCTTCATCAGTACACGTGCACCATCACGTAAAGGAGGCATATTTAGGCTGCTGCCTAAATCTGCGACTTGCCAAAGAAAAGAGATATATCGGTGGTGTAAAGACATTATCTAGAGACAGAAAGATCAAGAAACAGTTAGAGATGAGCTGTAATTCTTTGCAATCGTTTCAAATTCGATTTGTGTGTCCAATCTTAGAAACAGCGACTATTCCCACAGACTACAATCAGAAAAAGACATTACGTAACATTAAACGGGTTGTCCATTACAGGTGCTTATAGCTCATAGTAGTAAATGGAGCGCTGATCAGGCAAGCACTTTGAAGATATCCCTGCATCCCCCCCATGAAGGGGCAGTTATCTGTTCTCTCAATCACTGGGGATGGGGGTGGGACAGTGGTTCCACTGCTATTTGACACTTTCAATTTATCATTACAATACTATACATAGACTTATCCACTGCTCACAGGATAGGAGACAATCACCACATCGCTTATTTTCCTGTCTAACAGGAAAACCTCTAACTTTCATACCCTGATGCATATAATCATGCATTATAAATTGCCATTAAAATTGGACCAGTAGCTAAAAACTTGTGCGTGCCATGACACATTTTACAGATTATATTTTTTCCCCCCATTGTCATTACAGCCTGATCTTGCAATCAAACATCAGAACGCTGACAAACCCAATTAGAAGTCAATACGGCTCGGTATTCTTTGCCATGGCTCCATTAAGAGCCAAAGTTTTGATGTTTAATCTTTAAAGGTGTTGTGCCACGAAGGATGCTTATTCCCTATCTTGTGGATACGGGATAAGTGTCAGAACACTGGGGACGGGACTGACCATCTGGTTCCCTAGCGTTCAGAACGGGGGACCAAAAGTCCCCATGCTTCCCTCATTTTAAATGAGGTGCCAGTGCTCTTGCGTGACCAGTGCTCCACTCCATTCACTGTTATGGGGATTAGGGCACTGCCGGAGATTGCAGTCCTGTCAGCAACATAACAGTGAGTGAAGGGCCTGTCATGCAAAAGCACTAGCACTCCATTCACATGGAGACCCCTTTAAATGTTTATACATTTTTAGCAGTACTTTGCAAATATACAAACCACTCCGGGCAGGCAGCTTTCAACTTCTGGGTTGGGGCCATCACTGTAGTGATTTCCATGATTTCCAGGAGATCCAGTTGAGGAATCTGAAGAACTGTCAGGACTTGAAGGCATATTTGAACTTATCTGTGTTAGCTTGGCAGTTATCAGCTGTAACATAAAGCCCATATATATTTTATTAGTGCACAATGTACTCTATACAGAAGACTAGATTGTTTTGCATTAGGCATCCATTTACGCTCAGTTGTAAAATATTTATCTGCTTTAAAGAGAACCTTTCACCAACTCCAAATCCAGCTCTTTGGATCAATTAATAGTCGCTGCTCCATTGATTCTTGCACAGCTGAAATTTCTTCTCTAGCCCCCCTACCATTCCCAAATCAATGCTGTTAGCATATCAGGCACCAAAGCTATTTAGGCTCTGTACTATGATTCTGAGCTCAGACTGGCTGACTGATTGGAGCTCTGAATCGTGCCCCTTGCCTGACACCGCCCTTCTGACATTACAGAGCTTAAATAGCACTACCCGCGTTTGTTGCTCGGGCTCAGTGAAAAAAATTCCAAAATGTGCTGAAGTCAGTGGAGTGGCGCCTATTAACAGATGCTAAAAATTTGAACTGGTGGGAGGTGGTGAAAGGTCCTCTAAGTTCCATTGATTAAAGGGAATTATCACCATTGTGACATATTGCATTGTAGGGGACATTATATTAAGCACCTTTTGTTTGAAAATTCAGTTTAAATAAATATACAAATGAGGCTCAAGTGCAAGGGACAGGGAATTCCTTGGATTTGGGACTTGGGTGTCAGACACTGACCAATTTGATATTGATGATCAGGCCTAAGGATAGGCTTACCAATATAATCCTGGAACACATTCACAGATGTATTACAGTGGACAAAGTTTAACGCAAAGTGAATGGGGGAGGAATCCTCGCTCATTTAGCTGCATTGTTTATTGGCAGAACATCCGTGTATACACAGGCCAATGCACTGCCAATAATCTGTAGCACAGAGCAATTATCGGGAATGAGGACTGCTAGGAGGACTGCTAGGAGCGCTTGTTCGTGATAGCTGAAGTGAATGTCATAGTGTAATATAGTCTCCTCCATGAGAAGCAGCACTGCTACTACTACTAAGAAAATAAGAGATTCAGAAAGAGCCTTAAAGGGGTTGACCACTTTCAGACACCAATGTTATTGTTTGTATGATAAGTTGTACAATTTTCCAATATACTTTTTGTATTTATTCTGCTTACTTCCAGTGAATATATAAAAAAAAAAAAAAAAAATATTCAAGGTTATGTGATTGACACAGGTGCACAGCTCGTTACCAGGCAGATGTCCGATTACTGTGCTGTGACTGTAACAAGCTGTGCACCTGTGTGTTCATCACATGACCATGTACTGATTTTTATCAAATGGGAGGGAGCAGAATGAAAGCAAGCTAAGATCTACAAAACTGTGAGGAACTGATACTGAAAGTACTATATTTTTTGTCTTATAAAGTGAAGGTGCAAAAATAAAGCTGGCACTATTGCACAATCGCAAACCCACGAACCAATATATTTTAGGAGTTCTTCAGGGGAGGTTATTAAACAGATTTACACTAGCGTTGGGGGATTCTTCTCTCTACCCATTTTAAGTGGAATGTGGGAAAAAGTTGGAAAATGGGCAGATCCCAATTTAGTCTATGGGGTCCACGGGTTTTTGTTTTTTTAAGCGGATAGGATTTCTGTTTTTTGGGTCCCGAAGAACGGAAACCCAAACGCTAGTGTGACTCACTTCTTTGGGGACCAGAGTCTTCTGTTTGCAGAGACATCTCTGAATGTCATCAGAGATGCCTCAGCGGTCAATGTCACATGGGTTAAGTCAACATCATTTTGAGTAAAGATGCTGACGTGACAACTGAGGCCCAATCCCAGTCCTCAGCAGTCTTGGACGTCATTCAGGGATGAAAAGACGATGCGGGAAGACTGACGTCGGAGCCCAGGAGAGGCAAGTTACATTGTTTTAAGTTTGATTACCTCGCCAGGGCCTCTGATCATTATACTCTGGGGTCTGCAGAGACCCCAGAGTATAATAGTTTGAGTATAATAATTTGTGGGTGGCAAACCCCAAGAATTTTAGGTTTTACAAACCCACATTTTTTGGAAAAGTCAAAGAAAACTGTATGAGGCACTATGGGACATTATACTGAGTTAGCCGCTTTAACAGGTAGAAAATAGAAATTGCAGGTCTACTGTATTCTCCAGTGCACACCACTTTCAAGAAATATGCTCACAATAGAAAGATTGAAATGTAGTTCACACGTTGTATGTTTACAGAAGTTGCATAAAAAAAGAAAAAGAAAGAAAAGGAAGGAAGGAAGGAAGGAAGGAAGGAAGGAAGGAAGGAAGGAAGGAAGGAAGGAAGGAAGGAAGGAAGGAAGGAAGGAAGGAAGGAAGGAAGGAAGGAAGGAAGGAAGGAAGGAAGGAAGGAAGGAAGGAAGGAAGGAAGGAAGGAAGGAAGGAAGGAAGGAAGGATCTACTTACAGTTTTATCTTTCAGGTTCAACTGGCCAATTAACTTTCTATCTTCTGAAGGATCTACTAGCTCTCCTCCAATAAAGAGTTCAACTTTCGTATGTGCACTGTTGGCCTTGATACGATTAAGTATACAACGACGAACAGAACCTATTGTGTCATTAGTGTGAGACCAAATATCTAAATCCTCCACCTGACGGCCCTGATTTGGAAATCGCACAACCAAAGTTATGTGTTTTCCCCGGAAAGCCCTAAGAGCAGAATAGAAAAGAAATTACAGAATTTAAGCAGCCAATCAAATATATCACAAGTAAGGCAGACAGACACACATCTGTGATCGTTAATGACAGAAGAATGAATTTCTTAAACCTTATGTATTAATTGTAAGGAACAACCGTGCCTACACATTTTGGTGAATACTGCTGTTCTTGTTATGGTTTTTCTTTAGAAACTCTCCCCTATAAAACAGCATAGGGGTTAAGTTGTAGATCAGTAGGGGGATTAACTGCTAGGGCGCCCACAGATCAAGGAAATGGGAGTGTTTTGATCCCTGCTCCATTCAATTCAATGTGATGGCTAGTTACCTTGGCTATCTCCAACTGTCCCACTGAAATTAGGCTTTTACTCCATTCAGAACAGGTAGCAAAACCACCCTTTTCTCGTGATCTATGTGGGCACTAGAAGTAATACACCCTCTGATCTGCAAACCTCTGCCCATTGTATAGACGGTGAACCACCTACTAAGAAAGGAAACCCTTGAGTAGACGATTCTTTTCTTTAGGGTTTGCCAGGAGACCACTGCCTGCTGGACACTAGTGACTCAATGATGAACCTACTTATGACAAAGAGCCTAATCTGAAAGATTTTAGGGGTTGACTGTACTGGGATAGATTGAGGGTGGTGGGGGAGGATTGGTATTATACTGTAATGATTTGATAATCCTTGAATAATTACTTTTTCTGTATATTTGCTCCTAATAGAGTTGTGTATTCTGTTTTCTCTGTGTTTAAACAGTATGGTTTTAAGCCATGAAAAACTCAACTCAAAAAAGATTCAGGAAAAAAAAAAAAACCTTCAAGACTGGTGAAGTGGAACACACCAGATTCATGTTGCCCTAACCACAGGTAGCTTGGCATACTGACAGCCTGGCAGATCACAAAGAACCAAGTTTTACACTGCATCAGTGTGTCATTTCAACCAAATAATTTTAAAAATACCCAAGCATAGTGAGAAGTGTCCACTAGATGGCACCCATTCCGCTTCTCCACAGCAGTCTCAGCTTGACCAACAGGTCTCTCCCTATATGGAAATAACGAGACCCCTGTCAATCAAGCAGGGCCAGGCAGTGAGAAGCTGGAGGTGACTCTTGTCCCCTGAGTCAAATTAAAACTATTGAGGATATAAAATTATTATGACTCTTACATTTGGTGCAACAGAAATGCAAATCTATACCAGCTGTAGGCTGACATAGATTTTCACAATTTACACCAGTTTCTGGTATAAACAGCAGTAAGCCTACCGGGCTGTGAAGTCACCTTCCACTAATCTCTACCCATCACAAAAAGTGCCATGAGTGATGAAATATCTCAAAAAGACAAATCTTTTCGCAAATATGGCTTGCACAAACATTTGCCATTTTTAAATATCAGAAAACTGGCTCAAAAGGATTGAAGGGGTTGCCTGGGATCATTAGATAAAAACAGGGGAATGCTTCAAAATAAAAACTGATACTTACCTGCACCCTCTCTTCGGTTGCGGCGCTGGGCTGGCAAGCGCGTTGCGGTTAACCACTCTCTGCTGCGTACTGCTGAGAGCAGGGATTGGTTACCGGAGATCAGTGCTGCAGCCGTTTTGGTTGCAAACAATGAGGGCCAACCCAACGCAGGAATGAAGGGGAGGATACAGTCGAGTAGCAAGTCTTTTTTTTTTTTTACAAATGTTACTTTCTAGCCCAAACAAATACCCCCTCCCAAGTTCCCTTTGAAGTGCCATAGCAAGTAAAACATTTCTCTGCAATAAGGGATAGTCAAAACATGGGCAGCATGAAACTGATGGCAGGCTCCCGTTACAGCCATAACATATTACATGTCCTTCACAAAAAAATAAAAAATGTGTTCACATCAATTTCAGCGAGTGAAATGCTTGAAGAGAACATGCTCTCCGAAGTATAACCTAAAAAACAGAATATGACAAATAAGCAGTACCTGGACATTGGAAGAATTGTCCTCTCTTCATGGTAGTCACTGTCACATTCATTTATGTATTCTTTGAGGACTGTTAAAACCCTGACCATTCGTATGGCTTCCTGCCTTGCACAATTAATACTGTCTTTATCACCGTCTAACACACACAATGTGTCATATGAGGCCTTCAACCGATCAAAGCAGGACTGAATGAAGTCCTCATGTATCTCCACCTACAGAAAAACCAAAACATGGTCAATGTTATGCTCCACCATACTTAGAGGAGATGCATTACCATAAGCACAAAATCTCATCACAAAAGAAAATAAAAGAATTATAACTGAAGAACAAGGAACCTCTGAAAAACAGACATCTGCAAAGTCATTTGTTTCTAGCAATAATACAGCGTTGAACTAAACAGTTATTGTACCTTCATTGCAAAGACATGCATGCAGCTGGTGCTATATATTATTCACAATGAAGAACAACCTCTTATGAGATTTAGTGCGGAAATGTCATTTGGATCAAACTGTAGAAATCTCCATCTGAAGGCATGTGGGGGATTCACACTCTTGTAAGATGGAGACAGATTTAGGGAAAACAGACTGCTTCTGCATAAGATGTGTTTGGGGTATAAAAATGATGGGAATACTGTGCTCCTTTAATGATAAGTCATTACAGTAATCTTATCTGTGGGAACTACAGCTGCTGTAGGGGTGTGGAAAGAGCGGAATCTAATACATACACCACTAATATCAGGAGGAAGTCCTAACATTTTAAAGAAGAATTTGGCCTGGAAAACGCCATTTTAAGTATTTTTAGTTAAGGCATGCTGCACAGGCATAGGCCTGGGTGGTGAATCTAAGCTACTGCAACTCTGCAGTTTTAGAGACTATCCCCAGTTTGGAGACCACTAGGGGGTTCGTCTCTCTGGTTTATGGGAAGATGTAGGTAGAGTTTGACCACCTACATAAGATCACCCAGAAACTGGTGGAACAAATTTGTGGGCCAGCTCTCGTAGGAAGAGGGGGAGGAACTCAGTCTCAGTTTTTTTTTTCAGAATGTTGTACAATGTAGAACCAAGTTATTCCTGATACACAGTATTTTGAACTCCTAAGCAAATGTGGTCAGAAGCTAAATCTCCGCTGTGCTGGGAAGATGTGGCTGATCTTAAAGTTATCTGATTAAAACTTTTTTTTTTTTTTTTATTGTGTCAAAGAATGCATGCAAACCTACAAACAAAAAACAAAAACAAAAAACCACACACACACACACAGAGGCTGGAAGTGCTGAGACAATCCTACCTGATTTACTTGTAACCTTGGTCCAAGGTTAGTATAAATTTCCTTGAGAAGATCTATTGCTCGGTTTGCAATGTCATCACTACCCTGAATTACAACCTATAATAGACATCAAAAAGAAAGCATGGAAAATATAGATTAACAAAAAAAAAAAAAAAAAAAAAAAAAAAAAAACACACACAAGCTATAAATTGCTTTTTCTTCACTTGAAATATCCACTCCACTGAATTTCACAGAAAAAACTAATTCTGGACTAAAGCTACATTCGCACTGCAATGGTTTAGTCTATTGTTCTTATCTATCATAGCAGGAGGAGAACAGGAAAGCTTTCTTCCATTTTGTTTTTTTTAAACGGAAGACCACGAGTTTATTTTCTGTTGAAAGTCTGAAAGTCTTCTGTAACATTATATTCAACGACGACATTGTAGACAGAATGTGCTGTCTGCATCCCTCATTCTATTGGATTTTTCAGTGCGCTGTTCGGATCCTATGATAGATCAGAACAGACTGAATAATGCAGTGGAAAGGAATCTAAAGATAAAACAAAAAGGGTAGAATTTTTTATAAACTTATGACATGTTATATAGATTATATGGGGCTTCAATGAATCCATACACTACAGCAGAAAGGCACAAAGGCACACACAGTGCTTTGTTTTAGTGATCTATGAGGTTATCTCCTCCCAGATCTCAATGGAACAAAACCCCTGACATGTCAAAAGTTTAGGGAAAAAAAAAAAAAAAAATGATGTACCTTTGAAACTAACAGTTTCGATCATAAGGTTGTCAAAGGTCACTTAAACTGCACATTATGCATTCTGCCATCTAAACTGCACATACCCTGATCAGATAAGATTTTGTCACAATACAGAGAGATCGCACCAATGAATTGCAAAACATCAAAGTTAACTACATATAAATTGGGTAAACTGCACCTACAAAGATTGATTTTATTCCAGAGATTTCTTTACCCTCACGAACTGCTGTATATAAAGCTGAAATTCCCAACTGAGTTTAACCAATGATATCTCAGGTTATTTTATAAATACTGTAGTCTTGGCGCCATATGAAATCTGTCATGGGTCTTTCATGTAATGACAGAACCACTGTTGTATAAAACAGGAAGCCATTTTATGCGATCATTCACCCTTTGGCAAATGCTACAGCTCTACACACTGGCAATACAAATGCGTACGGATTTTTCCTGATAACAGCTCAGTTAGAGGTTTGCTAGGGAGAATTTTATAGCCTGTCTTGTAAAATTAAAAAATGTTCAAACACCCCCTGACAAAATCACAAAAGAAAAAAAAAAAAATGCATATCTCTATATGCTAGAAAGAAACAGCTAGTTTCCCACTTACAGAAGGCATAAGTTTAGTATTGTCTGTGCCCTCCTGGTTGCCAATTATACAATGCTTATGTTGCCATGTTCTGAATGCAGTAAGTGGATTAGAGCCACCGAAATTTAGAAAAGCTAGACAATCTCTACTTTGTAAGGCTCTGTCCACATGTATCATGGCTTCCATTGGCTGTGACTGTCATGCTTCTGCTATAGTTTCACTCACAGGCAGCACTATTCAAGTGGTCAACTCTGATAGAATTGCTTACTGACAATCTAATGTGAACTGAGCCTAAGGATCAAAGCTGTATTTTCCCCAGTATTTGGGGCTACTATGGCAAAAAAGCAAGCAGAACAGTATAAGTAAATAGTAACATTTTGTTAAGTAGGGAATGTAGCCTGAACCTTCGCTAGGTACACCTTGGGGGAAGTTTCTCTGCACTGCTTCATCAATTTGTGGCCACACAGGCATGTTTCTCTTCCTATTAAAAGGACTCTACACAGCACTTTTATTGGTGTGTGAGGCATTGAGGACCTTTTTAAAGATAAAAATTCACATTCCAAGTTTAAGAATTTTTCTGCGTTTATTGTAGCAAGCCGAAAACACTTACCCTCCAAAGATAATCGAGTCCTATAAGCTCTAAATCATCCATCATGTAAGCTCGCCGTTTTGCTACAAGCTTTCCTTCTCGGCAGTTAACAGCTTTAAAAAAACGCTCAAAACATTTCATTCCGTTCTCTGTTAAGAGGGAGGGATCTAGCTGTAGCACATTGTTCTCAAAAAAGTCTTTATTTATATCCGGATCAAGGTCTGGCTCATCCCCCATCAGCTTGGAATACCACTTAAAACAAGCTTCACGATCACAAAGGTACACAGCATTTTCAGCTAAACACTTCCAAATTTGTTTTGCCTGAGGGGCACAAAGCCAAAGCTGACCGTCCTTCAATAGAAATCTGTTAAAAAATAAAAATCCACATTAGAATACAAATTTCTGAAATTATAACCTTTATTATAATCTGGCGGAAGTGCTCTGGTCTGTCAGTAACATAACTACAAGATGGCTCTAACCCTTTTCTGGAAAAGAACAAGCTAGAAGATTAAACATATTCCCTTGAAAAAGACGAAATAAAACACTCAAAAAAGTGAGAAAGCACATTTGGCACAATTTAAAAAAAAATGAAAATCTGCAAAAACAGCCCTTCACAGGAAAGATTTGGATTTCTTTTAAGTAACCATTTCTTTTTGAAGCCACACAACCATCCCTTCTACCACAAGTGGATATCAGCTGCAATAATGCAACATTACACTTCCTTGGAAGACTGCTCCCTATGAATTACCTTAAAAAATTTAGCCTTTCCTGGACTTCTTGTACATGGCTATAGCGACTTCCTGGCCTCACAGTCTGTGGATCGTATTCCCCATGTTCTAGAAGAGAAAATAAGTGAAATCAGTTGCTGTATCAGACTCACACTGGCGAGTATAACATTTTGTTTGCCCTATTCTAAGGGTATAGACACATAGGACGGATAATCGTGGATTTCTAGATGTAAAATGAGTCTTAACGTTTGCGGGACAAATTTTTCTTCATGATGCTACCATTTATTATTTTGTACAATGTACTGGGAAGCTAGAAAAAAGAAAAAAAAAATCAGAATCTGTTGGATTTGAAGAAAAAGTGCATTTGTGCGGCTTTCATATGGGCTTCATTTTTACTGAGTTCACACTGCAGCCAAAATGACATGTCACCTGTATTCTATGTTTTGGTACGATTCTGGGGATACTAAATTAATATGGATTTACATTTTAACAAAAATCTAAAACTGTGCAAAAAAAAAAATTCTCTCTCTAAATGTTGCCATATTCTGACACCCGTAACTTTTTTATACTTCCGTGTACATTTTAGTTATACCATTTTGGGGAATTGCTATTGCTTTGATTACTTTTTATAAAAAAATTTTTTATCAGAGGCGAAACAGTGAAGAAATGTCAGTTTGGCACTCTAGATTTCCCCCCCACCCCCGCTTAAAAAATAAAATAATAATAATAATATATATTTATATTACACATACACTATATAATATATATATATATATATATATATATATATATATATATATATATATATTTTTTGTAGACTGGGCATTTTTGGACACAGGGATACCTAAAGTTTGTGTGTTTCACAGTATTTAAGTACTTCTGTGTTCTAGGGAAAAAAAAAACAACCTGAATTTATTAGACCCCCTAGGGGTCTTGAACCACAGGTGGTCTGATCACTAATGCATTGCAAATTATCAGCAGTTCTATTGCAGGCTGCTCTAGAAGTAAATGGTAGACAAGCCTGGGAGCCTTCAAAAGGCTCCTGGCTGCCATGCCAACAGGATGCCGGCCCTGGAGCTTGCTCAGGGTGCCAGTGATCCCCGGCAAAATGTCGGCGTCCGTGTGCCACCGGCAAAATGATGCCTAAGTCAACTTTGTCTAAGGGGCCAGACGGGTCAATGCCCGCAATCAGCAGAAGTTTGAGTAAAAGTAAACTATAAACAATCTGAGTTACCTTTTGAGTACTGCCGCATACTGTCCATGTAGGAAGAGAGATTTTCAGCAACTAAAGTGACGAGGGCATGGTTATGCTGGAGCTGGTTGATTAAATCATGACGATAGAACACATGAGGGCTGCGTTGTGTCTGACTGAAATGGAAAATGTACAACAGATATTACAATCTGGCAAGAACTAATTATTGACTTGATCAAACAGTAAAATGAATTAAAAGAAAAAAAAACAAAAGTCTGAAAGCAACCCATCACCAAGTCTAGAATCTTCTACACTGGAACCTTACCTTAAGTTTTGAGGTGCTTCACCAAATAAACTGCAAATTTCTCTAATCTGTTTAAGTGCTGGAATGACCCACTTGTCATTTGTACGCAGTTCTTCTATAAAGCGATCTATCCATTGAATTTTTTGGGTGTCTCGATCCTGGAAAGACAAAAACAAGGACTATTTCTGGAGCTCAGGAGGTTCACCAATCAGATCCATTTACAAAATTTGTACAGCAACACCAGAATACTATATTTGAACGCATGAAGTTTCCATACTACACCAAAATCTCCTAAAGGAAAGGCTTATCTCCAAATCATTTGAATCAACTGCATTAGGCTCAGAGCCCAGTGTTAAAAGGTTACCCAAGTTTCGAGAAAACATAGCTGCTTTGTTCCAAAACAGTGACACACCTGTACATGGGTTTTTACTGGGTACTACAGTTCAGCACGACAACAACAACAAAAAAAAAAAATAATTTTATATATATATATATATATATATATATATATATATATATATATATAGATATAGATATAGATATAGATATATATATATATTATTATATATTTATATTAGAAAGGGGTTTAGCTACAATATTACATACAGCCTGTGGACAGAGGGGGAAGGGGAAGTATCCATCTTTTTCCTGACCCTAAAATTGCCCTTTAAAAATAGGATTGCCAACAACCAGCAAATTACGAGCTCACACTACCCACCTGCGAGCAGCTGTAATCCAAAATTTTAATGTGAGCACTTAGGGCTTGGTCCATTATATCAACAGGTACATCATCACTATGCGCTAAATTCCATAAAAGATTTAACACTTTGTGAGCCATCACTCCATCCTTGTCATCTTCTGCTAGTCGTCGAATCAGCTCCAAAAGTTTCTCACGCTGTTTTTTACTTGCATTTGTCCAACTAGCCTAGAAACAAAAAACACAAGAGTCAACACTGATTTGTCTCTACATCTAACACCACATAGGCTCCAATCATACAATGCAGAACACTACACTGCCTAAAGGGAACCTGCCAGGTGAGTAATGTTCTTTACATTGCAGAGATGGGCAGCTGTAATTTATACAGGCCTGAGACCCTAAACTCCAGCTGTATAACATGTCAGCAGTTTAGAGGCCACAAACCAGCAGATAGGTTCCCTTTAAAATGACTGTATGGCACGCAACAAAGGGAATTTCAGCAGTGCCTTGGCACATACAGAAAGAACATGGTTTAAAAAAAATAAAACACTATCTGCTTCCTGCTGATCAGTGGTTTGACAGGACCATAGCACTCTTCCAGACACGGAGGACTCGCCATTGTTTACACTATTCCATAAACTTGAACATCATTTACTTAGTAGTGGTGAAGGGTACTGCAGCTTCATGCCATTGTAAAGTGAGGTTGCAATACCCTTTATCACAGCGCAACTACTAAGTAAATGGCCTGCAAGGAGGTTTGAAGCAGCCTCAACAATGGAGAGGATGTGGCCCCTTCAAGTAGGTTATAAGCAGGGATGTCTATAGTAGGACCCACAGAAATCTAACATTGATGACTCATCATAAGAATACCCCCCTTAATTTTCAAAGAGCCATGTGTGTAAATTATAATATCTAAAGCAATATCTTTGCTAGAACAAAAAAAAAAAAAAAAAACTAAATTACCTTGAAACAATCAAATAGGTGGTCGAGTTGTTCTGGGGAAAAATCCCATGCTAGCTTAGCAAGCAAGTCATGGACATTTTTTACAATGGCTTCATGTTTTCCTGCCTGGGGAAAAGGAGGTAAATAATAAAGTCTTTTTTCATTATTCTATATTCAAACAAGTTCCTAGAACATTTTGGGTGACAATACACGATATACATTTTCAACAGACCCCTCATTTCATAAAGTGTTGCATTAGAGGCAATGGGAAGATAAAGATTAACCATGATTCTAAAATGTATGCCACATAAATCTAAGGGTGGCAAGAATAGGTCAGCCAAACCCAATTGTTTTGTGTATGATGTGGATGGCCAAAAGCTCCCTCTCTCCAGTCTCCCCATTGGAGAAAGTAAATAAATAAAATTGTATGGGTAGTTTAAGCTCTCATGCACACAACCACATTTCACTCTGGTCACATTCCATAATCTGAGTTATATCGGAAAGTATTACCATTAAGAACACTAGAAAGAAATAAGAGGCTACTTGTTTTTTTACCTGTGCCGCCCAAATATTGTCTAGATCTTGCAATGTTAGAGCTTTTTCTTTGATGACAAATCTAAGAATTTTCTCGAGTTTTTCCACATACTGTGGCTGATGGAGACTGTCCCGCAAAACAATAGACAGAATATTGTTTTGTTGAATCCACTCCTAAAATATAAAAAACACGTTAAAAATTGACTGATTTTTCAAAAGCAGGTAATAAAATACTGAACACATCACCTTTGTAAACCAACTAACTAAATGACCCATCAAACTAGGGATGGGCAAGTATGACCTAAATCAAAATTGCAATAAAAATAAGGGCATTTTACCTAGATTACGATTAATGCTGATTTAGGTCACGTCCTCTCTCGCTCTGCAAGATTCACCCATCAGTTTCATTTGGATTGAATACAGCCAAACCGAAACTGCTATTATATTGTGGGGTCTCTTCTGACCCCAGAGTATAATAAGCAGAGGGCCAGGGGAGGTGAGTAAACAAAAAGTGTCTCTCAACTCTTCTGGTCTCCGGCCCAACTCCCTGCTGTCTTCAGCGATTCTGTTTGACGTCAGGGACCACTGACTGACACACAGAAGCAAGACTCATGACACATGGATGCAAGCGTTGTGACGCCATGTGTCGTCAGCCAGTAGGAAGCAGCGCCCGAGACCAGGATAGGTGAGCAACGCTGTTTTTTTGTGTTTACTCACCTCCCCTGGCCCTCTATTATACTGTGGGGACTCTTCTGACCCCAGATAAATATATCATCAGTTTCAGTTCCACCATGTTCATTCTCAACGAAACTGCAAATATAACTGAACCAAAATAACAGGTGAAAACAAAATCATGTCTGTTACCCTGGTTGATGTTCGGTTATTTTTCGATTAATCGCCCAGTTCTACATCAAACTGGAAACCTGGGCTTTTAATAGCTAGGAAGAGAGGCTTTTATTATACTCAAGTACTTTAAAGTTCAGTTACAATATATTCATGTTAACATATTCATCTAAGCTATTATCAATGCTGTTTGAAACTAGCATTATGTCAAGAAAATCATACAGAGACTTGTTATGTGCTTTGCTATTAAAAGCAATCTGGATTTTATAACACAAATTAAAAGTGCGTAGCTTATGTCCAGAAACTTAAGCAGCAGCATATGTGACATTTTATAGCAATATTTTGAGAATCCAGAAGAATGCAAATCTTGAATTATTTTTTGTGAAAATGAAAAAAACATGCTGAAATATATATGTACAAGTACACTGTTTAAGCACACCAACGGTCTGAAAATAAGAAGCAGTCATTGAGTATTTGATGACTGCAGCATCAGACTGTGTATACATCTATTGCTAGTTCTAGCCATACAAAAGAATGCATTCTGCATGAAAACACAACAGAAACGTAGTAGATTGGTTCTCTTTACTTAAAAAGGGGTTTTCTGGAACTGAATATTCCCGGCATACCTTCCCTGAGCTCAACTGAATAAAGGGGCCATGGGGCCTGTGGTGTCATGTTCATAGGCCACAGTTAACATACACTGTATAAGCACTGCCTCCCAACTAACCTGCTGATCTGCAGATATTGACGGCCTAGCCTAAGAAAATTATTTCACAGTACAATTGTAAAAAAAGACAAACACACACCTCTGAAAAATAAAGTTATCAAAAATGTTTCATATTTTTTAATTTTTACTTTCACCATCAAAAGTTCCACAAAAGGCTTACTTTGATTTTATTAAAGCATAACTACTACCACAATTTGATTTTCTGGCAGTATTTATATCATTAATACATTTTGCAGTATACTTGTGAAATCATGCAGGTCTTTATTTTTTTCCCTTGCTTCTTTTTTAGAGGGCTATACCCAGATTCTCACTGTGTATGTGCTTGTGTGTAATACAGGGAAAATGGGTGTTGGGGTGAGGATCACTTAAAGTGTTAGATCTCGGGCTTTAAAGCATACTTTTACATCTTAGTTTTCTGACACCATTCGTGACATTAATATAACATGTATTATATAAAGGTACTGTAAAGGGTTGTCTCCTTTTTATGAAACCATACGCTGAAATCCTCTCTGACCTGTTTTTTTTTTTTTTTTGTGTCTTTGCTTTTCCCTGAAGTAATGGGGATGGGGGGGTACATGCTCTAGTGAAATAAAAAGGAAATAATTGAAGCTGGATTGGGGTCACTTCAAACAGTTATACCTCTGGAGATATAAATAGAAATCTTGCTTCTGGTGGCCTATGAAAGGAGATTCTCACCCTTCATATGACACAAAGCTTGTCCATCTCTCCATTTCCGGGGAACACAGATGGCATTATGATAGTTATACAATGGGGAAAAAAAGTATTTAGTCAGCCACCAATTGTGCAAGTTCTCCCACTTAAAAAGATGAGGCCGGCCTGTAATTGTCATCATAGGTAGACCTCAATTATGAGAGACAAAATGAGAAAACAAATCCAGAAAATCACATTGTCTGATTTTTATAGAATTTATTTGCAAATTATGGTGGAAAATAAGTATTTGATCAATAACAAAAGTTCATCTCAATACTTTGTTATATGTCCTTTGTTGGCAATGACAGAGGTCAAACATTTTCTGTAAGTCTTCACAAGGTTGGCACACACTGTTGCTGGTATGTTGGCCCATTCCTCCATGCAGATCTCCGCTAGAGCAGTGATGTTTTGGGGCTGTCGCTGGGCATCACGGACTTTCAACTCACTCCAAAGTTTTTCTATGGGGTTGAGATCTGGAGACTGGCTAGGACACTCCAGGATCTTGAAATGCTTCTTACAAAGCCACTCCTTCGTTGCCCTGGTGGTGTGCTTGGGATCATTGTCATGCTGAAAGACCCAGCCATGTTTCATCTTCAATGCCCTTGCTGATGGAAAGAGGTTTGCACTCAAAATCTCACGATACATGGCCCCATTCATTCTCTCATGTACACGGATCAGTCGCCCTGGTCCCTTTGCAGAGAAACAGCCCCAAAGCATGATGTTGCCACCCCCATGCTTCACAGTAGGTATGGTGTTCTTTGGATGCAACTCAGCATTCACTCTCCTCCAAACACGACGAGTTGTGTTTCTACCAAACAATTCTACTTTAGTTTCTTCTGACCATATGACATTCTCCCAATACTCTTCTGGAACATCCAAATGCTCTCTAGCAAACTTCAGACAGGTCCGGATATGTACTGGCTTAAGCAGGGGGACACGTCTGGCACTGCAGGATCTGAGTCCCTGGCGGCGTAGTGTGTTACTGACGGTAGCCTTTGTTACGTTAGTCCCAACTTTCTGCAGGTCATTCACTAGGTCCCCCGTGTGGTTCTGGGATTTTTGCTCACCGTTCTTGCGATTATTTTGACCCCACGGGGTGAAATCTTGCATGGAGCCCCTGATCGAGGGAGATTATCAGTGGTCTTGTATGTCTTCCATTTTCTAATTATTGTTCCCACAGTTGATTTCTTCACACCAAGCTCCTTGCCTATTGCAGATTCAGTCTTCCCAGCCTGGTGCAGGTCTACAATTTTGTTTCTGGTGTCCTTCCACATCTCTTTGGTCTTTACCATAGTAGAGTTTGGAGTGTGACTGTTTGAGGTTGTGGACAGGTGTCTTTTATACTGATAATGTCAAATAGGTGCCATTACTACAAGTAATGAGTGGAGGACAGAGGAGCCTCTTACAGAAGAAGTTACAGGTCTGTGAGCCAGAAATCTTGCTTGTTTGTAGGTGACCAAATACTTATTTTCCACCATAATTTGCAAATAAATTCTTAAAAAAAAAAAAATAAAAAAAAAAAAAAAAAAAATCAATCAGACAAATGTGATTTTCTGGATTTGTTTTCTCATTTTGTCTCATAGTTGAGGTCTACCTATGATGACAATTACAGGCGTCTCATCTTTTTAAGTGGGAGAACTTGCACAATTGGTGGCTGACTAAATACTTTTTTTCCCCACTGTACTGTATGTAGCTGCTCCCAATCTAGACATTGTTTTCAACTAACAATATCTCTGGAAATATTACAGATAGTGGACATTGTGAGGTTCCCATTCTTTTACACACCAGAGGCCCATCTCTAAGTTTTATAACTGTTTGCAGCGACCCACCCAACCTCATTTTCTTTTCATTACACACAAACCCGTACACCAAGAGAAGCAGGGTACAGCTCTCACAGAAAAAAAAAGGAAAGAATAAAGAAATACAGGAGTTTACAGAAAGGAGACAAAATGTTAATAAAGTATATTACAAAGCATATTAATGAAAAAAAGTTACCAGGAAAAAACAAAAAAGTTGCTCGAAAGTTTAGTTACACTAAGTGAAAACATGCAGCTGGCATCAAACTTCTAGGAAGCACTTAGCAACACCGTTTGCTGAGGTTTGTTTGCAGCAATCCTATGATTGTACCACAAGTTGCATGTGACCACATCCTCCCATGTAGCCTTTGCCCAATAACAATTCTATGACTGTATACAAAAACTAAATTATTAAATAAATCTGCATTACATAAGAAAGTATAATCTGTTTAACCTAATATACACTAGTTTACCAAAAAAGGTCAGTTCAGCACTGATCATCTTAACATACAGTAAAATGACAATTGCCACAGATTAACAGACTATTACTTCATGTCAAATAGACAAATTAGAAGAGGTTTGTAGTGGGTTACAAAAAGCAGCTGTTCACAAATAAAAGACATGCCCGTTTCCTGTGCTGTGAAAACCTCATTTTATTCAAATATTTTTTCCGATATTCTAACTCAAGCCCGTTCCCTTCAACAGAGATGATCTGCAAGGATCCAGAGTGAAAACTCAATTTAAAGAGGACCTTTCACGTTCTCATCGATGTGTGGTATTCTATAGCGCTAGAAAGTGTGCTGAATTCAGGAACTGTAAGTCCTGCCCTTCTGACAGTGGGGAGATATCTGTGCCAAAAATGATGGCACCAATATCTCCAGCGCCGGGACGCATAAGAGGAAAGCCGACTGGCGGCTTTCTAGCAGTATATAATACCACACAGAGATGCGGACGTGAAAGATCCTCTAATCAAAAGCCTTTATTAAATATGCTTTAATTATCTCTAGGCATAGTCAGCTCAAATATTTGCACTTACTGCCATCCGCTCTGCAGTCAACCACTCCTCCTCCTCTGGATTGCCATGTCTGTGCGTGTAGTATGATACACTTGATATAACTTTGTTCACTTCATTAAGTGCATTCATTTTTCCATTAAAGGATGAAATTTGTAACAACCTAGAACAAAAAGTTATTACAGTAAAAATAAAAAAACATTTACACTGCAAGAGTAAATTCATCACAAAATATACAACTGAACGCATAATTCCTGAGAGTCCTGAATATATGCAACTTGTTTTTACTGTACTCCATAAAGCTAACCTGAGCTATAAATAAACTAGAGACTGTTAGTCTAATGTAAAAATTGGAGAGAACCGATGAAAGAATCATCCTATGCCCAATACTTATCACCCATTCACAGGATGGGGTGTAAGTGTCTGATCACTGGAGGTTCTACTGATTAAAAAAAAAAAAAAAAAAATTATAATATATAGCCGAGAACTTTACTCCACTGTCTGTCAGTCCCTTATAGTTTGACTGGAGTGGTGATGAGATATGTACGTAACTCTAAAGAGGGGATACAGGACACCCTTTCTTGTGATCATAGGGGATTTCTAGCATTAGGAGGAATAGCATTACAAGCCCATAAAACTAACAGAATGACCATGTAAAACATGGCTGACAGTGTCAAAAGAAGATCTGCTCTGTACAGCAGGTTGTTGCTTTAGGTACCAGACAGTTTCAAGTAGGGGGACTCCCTTTTAGAAAAATTCTAAAAGGGGCATATGGGGGAAAAAAAAAAAAAAAGGGGGGGGGGGGTCAAGTTCAGAAAACTCCCATAGTCTGGTGTTAGTCTTCGTAGCATTTTTGCACCAGAAGCAGATTCATCAGAAAGGAGAAGTACAACTCATTCCTCTAGAATTCCCCTTTTCATTCTACTGGCATTGTAAAAACAAACTGGAGCAAAAACTGCTTTAAAGCAACCCTTTTTTCTTTTAAGTTATGCAAGGCATTCACTGAGGTAGAGGTCTAGAACCTGCACCCATGTCCATATCCATTTTCTGAGCAAAACAAAACAAAAAAAAAAAAAAAAAAAACACTGCAGAGTTCATACTAAAATTGACCTTTGGAGGATCCTGCACTGTAAGGATGATGTCATCGCAAGTCCTGGAAACTGCAACAACTGCTGTTAATAGCACTGGGGAGGGTAACAGGTGCATGGTGACCTGACAGAGGGAGGGGGAGCTATGGGTAGTAAGTATAAGAGGGGCTATAAGGAGCAGATTGGTGTGAAAATGCCTCAGTGCTCCTCCTCTGCTTCACATAGAGTCAGGGCAGAACAACAAGGGCAGGACATTGTAGTATTAACAGGCAGCAGAGACACAGCAACTAATACTGGAAAACAGGTCACATTAGAATCATGTAAATTGCTGAAAGCAAAAGCAGGATAAAGAAAGCGTAAACAGCCATTACTACTGAGGGGAGGGTCTTTTTGGCTATACATGGAATTTTAAAAAAAGTTACCAGTGTCCCTTTAAAAGGTGTGTACTACAGCTAATAATTGTGCCTGTTGTGTAAAATAAAATATAAATGAAGGATAAAGGGATTGATAATTCCAAGTACGGGAAAGGGGGAGAGGGAAAAAAAAAAAATAAAAAAAAAAAAAAAACACTTGTCTGTAAAGTCTGTCTCAGGCAGACACCTACAACTTACCTAAGAATCATTTTAAGCCTAAAAATTTCTAAATTTTTTACAGTTTCTTCCTGCCCTGGAACATGGGAAGCTAGATTTTTAAGCGATTTTATTATCATGGAAAGAGCATCATTTTTGGCTTCATTCTTTGCTTCTTTTTTCAGTTCATCATCTGTTAAATTTTCTAGAAATTGAGGAACCATTTCTATAATTGGAAGAAAGTATTTCTTAACTGTGTGAAGAGTTAAAAAATCATAGCACTGTCCAAATGGCCTGCAGGAGAGAACAGAGAAATATTAACAAAAGCAGGTCACAAAATATGGGAATTTTAAAAAAGTAAGAAACATTTTACTAGTTGTAGTGTATGACACTGAACTATGCATAGAATACAAAGGAAAATTATCCTGCCATAAAGAGGAAGTAGGAAACTCACCCCTGACTGTATAGGAAGAGCCAAACAATAATCAGTATTAAACTATCCTCCACTCAAAATGCAAATTAAAGGACACAGACCCCTGCCTGCACTGTGTAAAAGTAACAGGTTACCACACATATATATGGCCTGTGTGAGCAAACATGATTCAGGAGATGAGGTCCACAAAATCCAGACTTGTGGCCCTAACACCATGTTTAGCCTCATTCTACTAACCCATAGGTGTATTACACAGGACTGATCCATGGGGCTATACCATTCTACTGTGCAGAAATGGGTCTGCACTGCTACAATAATTGCATGTGAGCAGTATTTTAAATACAGTTATAGATAAAATTCAAAAAATAAAATCCAGAATACGCCTTTAAAGCTGTAGCCATATGGGGACTTGTTTTTGTGTTGTATTTTTCAAAAGTGCTATTTTTATAGCACAAATTTAATTTACATTTTCTTCAACAATTTCTGGGAGGGAAAGTGAAAAAAACCAGCAATTTCACCATTAGTTTTTGCACTATAAATCATGCGCTAAAAATATGGTAAGTTTTAAACTTATTCTGTGGGTAAATACAGTTATGGTGATGCCCAATATGTATAGATCATTTATATCTTTGCTCATTTTCCTCATTTGTCCACACAACTAGATCACTGCTTCCGTCTCTGAACAGTTATTCATAGAAGGATGTCAATCTTTATGTTAACATACAAAAAATCTCCCATAGCAGCCAAATACCTGAATTAAACTGATTTTCTTATGTTGAATACATTGAAGATAGACAAAGCAAAAAAAGACTTCTCAGAAAATAAGCCACTCCTGTCATTTCATGCAACTCTGTTTTATCAATTTATTCATTTATATCCAGGAGGAACAAATTAAAGGCACACCAGGTTGTTAAATTTACGCCTGTCAAATGTGTGCAAACCAATGCTGTAATCACTTCTGACTATATTGGACTGTGTCAAAGTCTGTAGGGACGCACCCTTTTCACGCAGGGAATGGTAACTTGCAATGGTCAATTTTAATTTAATTTAAATTTATTTTTTTTAATATACTTACTTGAGGGACATAAAAGTAAAGTGTACCCATAAACTTCTGACATGCCAGAAGTTTTGGCTGACCGTTGGCAAGCACCCCCAAAAACACAGACACTTTTGAGCAGAAGCAAGCATGTGGTACACAGATTCAAAAGAAAGTCCACAGCCACTAGGAATCCATATACCACTTGTTATGCTCTCCAAGAGCTGAGCAAAAAAACAAAAAGGTCGCAGCACTTAGTCAAGAAGTCCTTCTGCCTCTTAATTTTAGGAGTCAGCGAAGTCAGATGCCTAGCCTAAGCTAGTAAACTTCATTGCTAAATTTTACTGTCGAATTCTGAGAGACAAAACAGTTGGCCCTCTATACAGATGTTGGAAAACAAGGGCCCTGTAACTGATCTTACCCAGGGGACCTCAGTTGTGTTCGCCCCTACCACCAATCATGAGTTCAAGTGATACAAAATTGTCCTTTTTTTTTTTTTTTTTTTTTTTAAATGTCTAACAAGCAAGAACCTGAAGAGAAGAGACAGATGCAAGTACAGAAAAGAACCATCCTCTATAGCAGATAGAGTAGCCCCATGACCAGTGTAGCAATGATACCTATCAGTTTAGTCTAAAGCATAGATACAAGTTAAACTTACTTTATGAGAGCGGCAATGATTTGAACATTCAGTGCGGAGCCATTCATAAAGCGATCATGCAATATCTGGAACCCGTTTAATGTGCCAAATTTATTTATGAGGTCTACTAACCAACCCTTAAAATAAAGAGAAATATGTTAGCACCATAAGACAAACATACAAACACCTCTCCTGCTTAGAAAAATATTTGTACCTTTATATACATGTTTGGAAAATGCAGTTGGAAAAAAACTAGCGGCAGACTTCCAGGTACTATATTGGGACAGTCAGAATCTCAGAGTAGCAACACACATATTTGGCGTTTTATCAAGCCAGAACTTATAAATGCAAGAAAAAAGTCAAATTGTAAAAGAATCTCTAATCTTACAGAAAATTGTAAAAATCCACAGAGTCAAAAGTTAATTCAATGAAAAATAGTATTGAAAGCTAAAAACTGTAGCTCAATGTATACTCAGTAGCTCACTTAGTATGCCACTCACCCTTGGAGACCTTGGGTCAAGAGGACGGGCAAACAGCTCATCTTCTGCCAGCTGGACACCAGCTGGAACTGTCTCTGATGGACGTGTAGCATTGTAGATATGAAATTTACAATGAGGATTTAAGGCCATAGCAAGAAGCTCAAGAAGAGGAAACCAATCCTGGGAAAGCTTGGCCACACATAGCTCCACAAGGCGATGAGTGTTGTTAATAATACACCTCTGTCCATCAAAACAAAAATATCCAAATAAATGAACAGACTTCCATTTTAGACTAGTTTATATACAGAGAGAACATTCCCTTTAAACAACCTCAATGAATCATTTGTGCCAGGCTTCATGTGTAAATTTCGTTAACAGGAAACAGAATATCAGCGTCAAAATGTCAAATATAAGGCAGTCAGTAGTTAAATATCAAAACTATAAATTGTGAAAAAGACAGTCTGTAATCCTGAGCATTTTATTAGCCTACTAACGATGTAAATGGAATGAATTCCATAAATACCACAACCATAATTATTTGTCAACCAATGTGATGTCATGCAATTGGGACCACTGTGTTTACCAAGAGGGAGATTGAAAGAATTTTAGTACATGCGACTGATAAATGCACATGGGAGAAACTGTAGTTCTAGTGGGCCCAAAATGGCGTACAAGATGGTCAGCCTTTCAAATGAATAGCCACCACTTCCCTCAGCAAAAAAAAAAAAAAAAAAAGTTTGCTGGGAATATAGGGGCATTCTGAAACTGTAGAAGTTACGTAAAAAGGGGAGTGTATCACCAATAGCCAACATATCAACCCAGCTCTGCAGAACCTGGCAGTTGCTCCAAAGAACTAATTTGCATATTGACAAAAATGGCAACAGATGTTTTCCCCTTGTAAGTCTGTGCAAGACTCATTCAGGTGACCCTAACCTACCTGTGGTGCTGGGCTAATAGGCTAGGTTCTAGTGACAGAACCTCAATAATTTCTGCAGCTGTATACAATTTATTGCTGATGGCTCTGAAACACTGCACACTTACATGGATCTCAAACTTCCAGCCACTCACTGCCTCATCAGTGAGAATTTTGGTAAAGGATATCGTTAGACCATCTCTAAAAAATCGTTGGCATGCTTCACTTTTCACATCAAGGCCTAAGTTAGAGAACAAACAAGATGATGTTAATGACATACAACAGCAAAACATATGCTGAAAATACACTTGCATGATATATTTGGTTATTGAAGACAAATGGCAAACTGTTGCTGAATGCTCCTCAATTGGGTTTATGCATTGAAAAGACTGATTGTATTCCTCCTTTCTGTTGCACAAAACATACCTTTTTTACTAAGATCAATAGCAGCTTCTAAAAGAACTTCTAATTCACCTTTCGGCAACACTGGAACAACCCAGCGAGGTCTAGAAGAAAGAATTCCACATTTACTGAAATCAAGCAGTTTTGGAGACGATACATACATGTAAAAAGTTTATCCATTGATTTTATTCTTTACACTGGGGAATTAATGATAGCAAATCGTAGCCATAAATTTCAGTTTAACCATTTTTAACGCAGAATCAGCAAATCACTAAATTAAGCTTCTAAAAGTCAGAAAATAGTTGTGATGGGCTATATAGATGGCAGTATTACCTGCAGGTATTCAAATGAACAACCAGCTAAGCAATAAATGGTTGAGCTGGGCCTGTCACTAAAGGCATAAACGGCGTGGACCTCACTCTTACGTTAGTTTCCCCAATAAGACATACGGCAATGGACCGTCTGAAGGAAGTCTGTGTACGTAGGTGTAGAGTGGGATACCGTTAAAGGTTCTAACAACTCTCATGTGGAGAGACTATTAAGGCTGGGGGAGAGGAAGATGGGGGAAAGATGAAAATGAATGAACACAGCCAGCAGTAATTGACACGCCGCTTGTATGAAACCTGAAACGCAAAACAATTCGCACGCCAGGCTTGTTCCTGCAATATGTGGATGGGGTTCATAAACCTTCGACTACACTGTACAGCAAAGCGGGTTAGTTGCCGGCCATTTTTGTCTCTGGTCTACTGTTTCCTAAACAGTAAGTAGCAGCTTCTTAAATTCTTTAACCCTGTAGTACTGCTGTGTCACAAAGGATGAATGCACTTATCCAGTGGGTTCTTACTGCAATAAAAAGACACCCATCAGGTTCCCCAGTTGATCATGTGCCTTGTAGACTGATTGTCAATTCACACACATTAGTTGAAGCCCCCGTTTCCTATGCAAGTCTTAAAAGCTTAACATCCAGCCTCTCTGACTTGCACAGAAACTAACTTCCAGCTGTTGTGTGACTTGTCTAGTCAGTCTGCATGCTCATGATCAACTGAAATTACACACACACACACACACACACACACACTATACAGTATATGCATTTTATTTTTTAAGGATTGTGTTTTAAAGTTGCAGACGTGTGTGTTTTTTATGGGGGAAGGGGGTCTGGAATATCGCCTCAAGGACTGGCCCCTAATTATGGCTTTGGTTATCTAGATGCTGACCTTATGGACATACTGACTGACACAAATAAAAGTGTCAGTGCAAGTGAAAAAAAAAACAAAAAACAAAAACAAACAAACTTTGTAATATACTTAAAAGAAGAACAGAAACTTTAATAATTTATTTCCTTCTGCCAATGATCAAATCTGTACAGTAGACGTTTATGGGGGGAGGGGAGAGTAGCAAGAGCAGGTCCTCAAAACAGAGACACATCTGCGCTATAGATAAAATTCTCTTTCATACTCCAGCTGAGTTATCAGGACTATCTAGCCTTCACCTGACAGAAACTACTAATTTAATTCTGTAGTCTGTCATTCTCCTCCCCTCTCCATAGAGTTCATTGGAAACAGACACTATTTGTGAACGAAGTATGGATTGAACTCACTCAAATAAGGTATTACTTCTGTCTTAACCTCTTAAGACTCAAAGGCACTTTTCATATACTACAAAGTTTGTTCCCTTCATCTCCGCCCATCAGAAAGCTGAAGTAGTTTTTTCTGGGAAGATTTCGCTATGGTGGATGCTTTATGCATAATATCCTCAAAACATTTTCCCAAGTGGATTTTAAAACAACATAGTCTTTCCACATTTATCCGAATAGAGGCTTCTTCAAACTCACATTGACAAGAAAGTGTTAGATCCAATTGCACTTAAAGGGGATTTTCCCGTCCCCTCTGACCGTCCACTGTACAGAGGTGTCACCGGGATTTTGCAGCTCTCGTCCTATTAATTGAAACTGACTTTGTTCCTCATCTGATTCTTCCATTAAGAACTCCCCAATCAGACAGTTTCACCCTTTAACCTTGCCCCAGTAAGTTTCCTAGCTACTAAGATCACCATAGCTAAATCTTTGCATACATCACCACTCCCCATGGATCTTCTCTAAACCAAAATGCTCTGGATGATGGTTAATGACCAATTAACAAGCCTTACCGGAGACCCCCAAAAATTATTTGATAAAATATAACAGACTAAGTATATCTAAAATTTGACAGCACTAATGTTTGTTCCCCATTCCAAACTAGTAGGAACAATAGTTATTTCACCCTTTTGCACTTTTCTTTCTCCCTTTCTGGCTTGCTCCCTGTCCCAAATCCTGATCTTCCTCTTGTCCAGCGTCCTTTGTCTCCCAATGTCTCAAAGAAGAGTTTATCCTAAATCCTTGATACAACACATATTAAAAGGGATTTTCTGGGACTTTCATATTGATCACCTAACCTTTCCTGGGACCCCCTCCTTTCAACGGATCATGCCCTCTCACGTTCATCAGTCACAGGGTCTGATCGCGGCTCAGTCCCAGTCAAGAATATGGTTTGAGCTGCAATACCAAGCATGGCTGCTGCACAAATAAATGTATGGTGCTTTGCTCTTGCTGAGTACTGAAGAGGCGGCAGTGCTCACATGAAATGAATGCTGAAGCCTCTTCATAAAAGCTGAACAGCCAGGGGACTGGGTGTAGGATCATTACCAATATTTAATTGATGACCTATCTGAAGGACAGATCATCAATTAAGACCTGAAAAACCCCTTTAATTACCACCCTCTATCCTAACTGAAAATCTCTAATTCTTGTTTTCTGTCTTTTGGATATTCTGTGATAAAAACACTTAATAACATTCTTTGATTATATCGCCCTTCTAGGCTAAACTGTGCAACTGTACTTTAGAGTAAAAAAATACAAATAAAAAAAGTACCTGTTGATCATGTCATCCAGCTTGGCCAGGTCAGTGTGAGGAAAAGCAGGCTCCTCATCCTCGAGCGGAGGAGGTGCATCTCCTTGTCCCTGCTCATCAGGAGGGCTGACTGGGGAGTTCTCATTGGAAGAATCAGGTGAGGAGGTCTGAACACAAACATAAGAAAATGTATAGAAATGTAATGCTACAACAAATATCACACAAATTAGTTAAAATATAGAAATTAAAAGATTGTGGTTATACAGGTCGAAAGAGTTTTACTACAGAGGAGTCAACATTTTTCGATTAAATATTTGCAAATTCTCATTGCCTTTTTAACAGGGTCCACATGGTTCAATTGGAAGCAGATAGCATTGCAAGGGACACTGAATGCTGTGACTGACAAAATACATTACTGAAGTCATCCTTTTCCAAATCATTACCATCTTAACCTTCTGGTGTATTTTATGCTGATATACAAAGTAAAGCTTTGTTTTAGATCTACTAATACTTAAAGGGAATCTGTCAGGGCAATTTGGGACACTAAACTACCCACACTTCATATGGACCTGGGGTTTAGTGTCCCAAATCACCGTTATAACACAATCCATGGCCGCATTAAAAATAAAAAAGCTTTATACTCACCCTGCCACTTTACTCCTCGGCTTCAGTGCGCATGCGCCGCAAATACTCAGTGAAGCTGGGGAGTCCATCTTTGGCTTCAGTGAAGAACAGCGCAGGCGCCGGGAGGCTTGCCTCATGAATAAACCGGACCAAACTCACCAAACAGCGTCAATCGGACCCTTAGCTAGGCAAGTATAAAGGTTTTTTATTTTTAATGCCCCTGCGGATTGCATTACAACAGGACGACCTGGGACACTAAACTCCAGGTCTATAAGGACATGTGGGTGGTTTAGTGTCCCAAATTGACCTGACAGATTCCCTTTAAATGAAAACACTTTGCTTATAAAACACCATGTCAAAAGCAGGGCTGTGGAGTAGAGACCGATTTTGAGTAGCATTGGAAAAACAGTTGCTGACTCCAAAATAAAATTATTATTAATGATAGAATTATTAACATTATATAATTAGACACATCGTTTGTTGCATATTTACATTCAAAGGAATACAAATCACAAGGCTTTACTGCGTCTGACTTGCCACTTATGAGTAAGGGATGTAGCCCTGATCAAAAGCATATTATTATGAAGACAAGGAGTGTAAATGGTGCCACCCAGGATGCCTAAAAATTAAACATTCTGTTTACGTATTTAAATGGGTTGTCCAGAAATTACAGATTTTTGCCATGAGGCTGTGGAAGATTAAAAAACAACCCTTTACCTTTTCCTGGCTCTACGGTCCAGCAGAGCCTGGTGGAAGCCTTGCCACACGTGATTGCTGAGGCTAAACAGCAACCTAAGGAAAGGAACTGGCACACCAAGCGTCGTCCCAGGTCCTTTCCTCAGGCCACTGACTGTCCTCAGTGATCACATGCGGCGAGGCTTCCGCCAGGCACTTTGAGAAAAAAAAAAAAAAAAAAAAAAAAAACACGTCTTTTTTGTATCATACCATATCATGGTGAGATACAGATGATGATGATGATACTTATTACATCTATACTACTATTTGTTCTGCTTGAAGCTCATGATTTCAGGGGATATTTTAAAGCAGGGATTCTCAACTGAAGGACCACGGTCTGAACACAGACCACAGCTGTCTGCTGTCCAGACCCCTGCCTCCCAGCTCTTTCATTATAACAGCCCTGAACCCATGCACTAGCAGAAATCAGGACTTATACCTGCTGACTTCACACGTGAGGGCTATTGCGCATGGCAACTGATTGCAAGCCCAGAATCTTGTTCTAGGTGCAAGTGATCTACAAGAAAACACGCCTCCACAAAAATGGCACCGCGGTCAGCTTTGATCGAAGACTTAACATCAGGATCAGTGTGGCACTAATTGTGGGCAAGAGCACTGGGTCTCTGCTGTATAATACTGTAGAGACCCTGCAGCTATGGCAGTGCTCAGCTCCTGAGCTGCCATTTTTAAATACCCAACAACCTCCATAATAAGATTGAATTTAGGAAGGGGGTTAATGCCCCAACCCACCGTATAATGCTCTATAGTGCGCGCGCGCGCGCACACACACACACACACACACACACACACACTCTATAATGCCACATTAGGAATTATTTTTCCCTAATTTTTCTCGTCTAAACCTGGCATCTTATAGTCACATGCATCTTTTTGTCCGAAAAATATTGTAAATACTGGACAAGTTCAGTGGCTGTTCAGCTCAGACCTTTACTTGATGAAGGAACCTGGCCAACAGACCTTTACTAAAAGTAATTCAGTAACCCTGTTTCAAAGCATCAAGTACAACAGTACCTGTGCAACAAATAGATTGTACATTAAAGAAGTGGCAACAAAGGAAGATACTCTCTTTCAATTCTGTAAAAAGCTGGCCTTTACAATACTATGACTAGTTATAAACCTTAAATAGATTTGAGATTTGGACCTGATTCTGTTGGAGTGGAGGCTGGGACTGTCCATCGGGAGCCTGGCCCTGGCTTTCATTCCCTCCAACTGGAGAGCCACGGGTCGTGGCTGTCATACTCGACACAGGGCAGATCTTTGCAATTTTGTCTGTTTATGTAGCAGTTGTAAGAGAAGAAATTATAGTCCCTTTAACAAAGATGACAAGCCGGCATATGTCTGTCTTACGAAGCTCCACCTCAAACACAGAACGTTTTGCAGAGACCATTGCATAACCTGTTGAGAGGGGAGAAAATATTAGTAAAGAGATAAGGAAATAATACTTTCATATAAACAAATTTACACAAAAACTACATAATAAGTCTACATAAATGACTGCAAACACTGTCAAACCAAAACTGCTATTATACTCTGAGGTCAAATAGACCGCATAGTATAATGAGCCATGGCCCAGGGGAGGTGATCAAACAAAAAAAACAAAACAAAAACAAAAAAGTGTTACTTAACTGTCCTGGACTCTGGTGCTGCTTTCTATGGCGCTTCTGACTGACGTGAGGGAGCTGTTACATGGATTACGCAGCATTGTGATGCTTGCGTCTCTGCGTCACAACGCAACGTAACCAAGTGAGGCCAAATCAAAGGCCTTAGCGGTCCCCGATTATATATATATATTTTTTTGTGTTTGCTCACCTCCCCTGGGACATTGAAGAGAGGGGGGTGTCTGGAACTGCAGCCCCACTCCCCATTTACTTGAATAGGAACAGAGCTGCTTTCAGCCTTATACCTAGTATATGGCTTCCAGCAGCTGAAAGAGATGATCAGGACAAGGTCCAGGTGTCAGAACCTGACTGAACTGATACCGATTACCTACCCTGTGGATAGGTCATCAATATCAATTACCTTCAGATCCTGGATAACCACTTTAGCATTTCATTTCACAGACAGGATAATCTAAAACCATGGTGGGCCACAGGTCTGATGATGATGATAATATTATAATAATAATAATAATAATAATAATAATAATAATAATAATAATAATAGCCTTAAGCCGAAGTTTTCACTCGCTGTGTTACATCAGGGTCAGCTAGACGAGTGGGCGGGGCATATTAAGAGGGAGTGCCTCAGACTTGGCAGTGTTAATCTTGTACCCTGAAACTAAACTATAGCAATCAATTAGGAAGGGATACGGTCAGATTAGTCAAAGTGAGAAGAACATGAACCGCAAAGAGCGATATTCATTTAGGGCTAGTAAGCCCTAAATGTCAGCATGGATCCTAAATATAACATCCAGTAACTGTCAAAAAAAGATTACCAGATTTAACAGTCATCTATCCTCAGCAGTTAAAAGGAGGGTTTTCCACAATACAGATGAATATAGGTATAATGGAAGCAGAAAGTCTGCAAAAGAAAGACTCTCTGTGAAAAGCGCTGCAGGAAAAACTGCTATGTGGGGCCTCAGCCTAAATATGAAAAATCAGGCAGCACTCCCAAAAAACTGTTGTTTTTTTTTTTTTTTTTTTTTTTAAAGAGGGGGAGAGTACTTTATTGCCTCATAACAGCTATGAAGCAATAAAGTGCCCTCACTTTCTTCACTGTATTTTGGGAGTGCTGCCTGATTTTTCAGATTGATATATTGGGACAAATTGCCCGCACCAACGACTCCTTAACCAGGGCAGTCTTTATTTTCAACTGAACAAGCACTTTAGTCATAAATGTGCTGCAATATACTATGGCAATGCAAGTTTATGGTCAGCCTTCACTTTTTTACCAGTGTTCACTTCCTCACCATCTGTCTAGTGGACATGTTACAAACAGAAGGGACATCAAAAACCCCCAGGAACAGATCTGCTAAACTGCGTTCAGATCAGGTTTTGAATAATAACGGCAGCAGTTGCAAAATTATCAGGTCAGAGAACTGTAGAAAAATTGGTATCGTGGAAAAAATTAATTCATAATTCAAGAAGAGCCAAGTTATTCCTTTGATCCGTCAACACCAACTTTTTTCCAGTACATAAAACAAAAGCAGAGAAAAACTCACAAAAGGTTAAAAGGTCATTCAAGGTGAATGAAAAGACAGTTCGAGCAGCTTCTGTTACACCAAGGTCTGAGTGGGAAAAGTCCACACAGTACTTATCATAATGCCTTGGCGAATTAACTTTTGTGTTACTCCATACTAGCCTTCAAAGAGCAGAAACTATTTTACTTTTCCATTGACACAACCATATTAGGACTTTTTTTTTTAGGGCACTTATTTTAGTAAATAGCACCATTTAAAGAAAGCCTAATAACATCAAAATCTCTTAACCATTAGGCTAAGACTACACATAGGAAATTCCAGCTAAGGCCACGCATAGAGGTCCTGGGCTATCTTCTCCAGGTTGGAATCCAGTCCAGTGGAGTGGCACCTATGTAAGGAGTTGGTTAGCTGCACAGCGTACACCGCAAAAACAAAGCCGATAAAGTAGGGCAAGCGCAGTTTTTCTCCAGTTCCACCCCATTCTGATTTTTTTTTCCAGCTTCCCAATACACTGTAAAGAATATTCAATGATACCATTATGAAGTACAATTTGTCCCGTCAAAATTAAACTGTAATATAGCACTGTGATGGAAATAAAGTTATGACTTTTGGAAATCAGGGAGTCAAAAAAATCGAAAATGCCTGCATTGGGAATTGGTTAAAACAGGCATTATCGGGAACTGCCACCAGCTCCAGATGCAATAGTATGTTATGGGGAAAGAAGGGGCTGGGGATTGTTTAGTTTTGTTAGACAATTTTCTAATTTTTTTTACATTTTCCATTGATCTTTGACTGCCAAATTCACCATATAGCCCTAGCCTTACTGACATGTTAATGCCCCTCAGGACAGCAGGATTACAGAAATACTAACTACAGTACATATAATTATATATTTTGCTACATTTGAACAATATTTTTATTTTCCCATATCCCAAGATCCATACATTTTTATTTTTCAGTTGACAGAGCTTGAAAGCATGTTTTTTTTTTTTTTTTTTTAAAGGGCAACCCGTAATTTTAATAGATACCATTTTGAAGCACGCAGAAATTTCTTACGTTTTTTTGGGTTTTTTTTATGTGAGAAACAACAACGCTGGCATTCACTCTTTGGAATAATTAATGTTTTTTCACAAGTGTGGAATTTTTTTTTCTTCCTACACAGTAGTTTTATTCCTTGGATTTAAAAAAAAAAAAAAAAAAAAAAAAAAATTATTCTCATCTCCCTTGTTTTATACTGGATTTAGACTAGGCAAATTGGGTCCATTAACAGTGCCCACTGGGCTCCCATCGCTGTATCTGTCACTTTGCCGGCCAAAAAAGCCCTGCTTGCAGGGCTTTTCATCCAAGATTTCTCAGATTCTGCGATGGAGCCTTCAATGCAAATGTGAACAAGCTTAAGACACTTAAGATGGGGCACAACATTTTCCACGATGATCATGAAGTATACATATAAATGCATTTTTGTCATCAACTGTGTTGCTTGCTTCTTTTGTATTGTTCTGTGGGTGGCGTTTAATTTGCCAAAATTACTTGGAACAGCATCTCCAGACAAATTTAGAAACATCTCAATCTGGTAAATAATGAATGGAAGTAAGCGTAGGAGAAAGCACACTGGTGAAATTCTGAATAAAAGGGATTTAGATAAGCAATTTATTTACTGCGTCCATGACTTGAAGTGTACTGCGGCAGTGCCATTTCCTGTGCACAGTGTTTGCTGGGTAACAAGCCTCAGATGCCCTGCCAAAAACAAATGGCAAATTAAGTGAAAACTGCCCTGAGCACATGTCTATGTAAAGCGCTCTTCACACCCTGGTTGTGTCTTCTGTTTGCTTTGCTTGCTTTTGCCAGAATAATGTAGCATGCTACACTACTATATCTACAAAAAACAAACAAAACAAGAGCACCTGACCATAATGATCTGTTGAACACATCACAATTCATGTAGAAATGCAAAAGCATGATACCCAGGTGAACACAGCTTCAGAAAAAATTGTGAAAATACGGTGAGTGGGTTTAAAAAAAAAATAAACAAACTGCATAACAAGAAAACAGGAAGTAAAAGTCAAAAAATAAAAAAAATAAAAAAAAAGTCACCAGTGGCTTACAAATCTGCAAAGAGTTGCTTTATGGCAACCAGGTCTATCACATTCAGTCTTCCAGCTTCCATAAAACATTACCCTACTGTATGTAGGCAAGTCATGCAATACTTTCACAAAGCCTTTGACACGATGAAGTTTTCCCCAAGAACATAACCAAATAAATATTTGTAGACTATTAAGAAATATTTTTACAGATAAAAAAAAAACAAAACAAAAAAACACACACACACACACACACACACACACACACACATAGTCTGTTCTGTGACTGTATAAACCTTCATACATGGTCTTTTATATTTTTTTTTGTTGCCATCACATTATGGCTGCAGCACATTTTACATTTCTGCCTGAGACAGGAGGAATTACAATAAGGAGCAGTCTGCCCACCTGCACTATTTAAACTACTAACAACTGAAAAACCCACGTGAGCATAATATAGGCGATACTGGAACAATGAACTGCAAAATATAGTGCAAAAACATGCAGGCATGACAAGGGAAAAAGAGCAATCTATGAGAACAGTCAGTTTTCCAGTGCATTGAGAAAGCAGTCTGCATATATATGTGGAGGCTGTGAGGAGAAGCAACCCTTCCCCTTGCCATTCACTTTGTGAAGACAGAACAGAACATTCCCCCTTCTACTGTCAAATAGTCTTGCACCTATGGACAGAAGTTTCCTAGTAACAGGGAGTAAACTGCAAAATTAGCTAGACAAGAGACACCTAGTGACAGGAACTTTACAGAGGTTTTTCAGGCAGACAGCAGCAACTTTTTAATTAGAGTACATTATAATTTGGTCAAGAATCACATCCTTTATTAAATAAGACTAAGTTGGCTGAAAAGAGAATAGCGACAGAGTCTTGTCTTGGTCAGTTGGCAATGGCTAGGACCATGAATGAAGGAATTTTCTATGGTCTGGAACTTGTCAGAAACCCATATCTTGACTGACAGTATTGACTCCAGAACAGCTGCAAATGTTGCCAAGAGCTTTACTAAGTGCTAGTAGTTCGGTATGGAAAAAAAAAATATAATAATCTGACAGACTCCCTTTAATAAACAGGAAAGCGGAAGGAATGCATCAATGAGAAGGGGTTTTCATAGAGCAATTTAACCCTCTATGACCACAACTTTATATACACACACAGAGAGAGAGAGAGAGAGAGAGAGGGGAGAGAGAGAGACAGAGAGACAGACATCCATCATTTAATGTGCTGGGAAATCTACAAGAAAAAAAAAAAAAAAAAAAAAAGGCAGGCAAAAAAGAGACTCATTTTCTTATGGCTTTTGTATTTACGGAGTTTACTGTGCAGCCAAAATGATAAGTATATTCTGCAGGTCATTACAATTATGTTTTCTACACCTTAACAATAGAAAGTTTCGGAAAAAAAAATAAATTCCATCACATTTTGACACCTGTAACTTTTTATTTCCGTATATGTGACTGCATTTTTTTTTTTATGGATCCAGATGTACTTTTTATTTATACCATTATGGGGAATGTCCGACATCTTGATCACTTTTTATTCAAATTTTTGGGGGAGGATAAATTTGGCAATTCAGCAGTTTTGCATTGCAGTCTATAGCTTGCTACAGGCTTCAGAAGGCTTCCTGCTGTCATGAAAATAGGACAGATGCCATGATATCACTGCAAGGGAATCCATCCTCCATAAAACGAATGGCGGCACTGGAAGCTAATGGTGAGCTTTGGTGGTCATAAAGAGGAGAATAATTATGGGAATTACCTGCATAAAAATAGAGACTAGGGCTAAGCAATTAATCGAAAAATAACCAAAACCTAACATAAACCAAAATAACCGACATGTTTTTGTTCAAGTTTGTTAATTCACTTCAATTACTACAATATTTGTGAGGTTTGTTCTGACCAAACATGTCCAAATCAGAACAGCTAACTCTTCATACCAACGAGTATGATAAGCAGAAGCCCAATGGTGGTGTAAAAAATAAAAAGTTTTTTTTGGTGGGAGGGGCATCTGAGAGCAGATTACAGTAAGTCAACAGACTCAAGTTTACTAGTGATCATTGAAAATGGGTGCAGCATGAATACAAAACTGCTGTTAAAAAACAGACATCAGTTTACACAGCTGATTTTTTTTCAGTGTGTGCGCTTAAAAGCACATGCATGTAGCCTGACGCAAGGATCACACCTGCATTTGGGTTTCTGTTCTGGGGGTCTGCTTGGTGACCCCACGAATGGAAACCTAATCCGCTTAAAAAAGTGGCTACCTTTGGAAACCCGTGGACCCCATAGACTATAATGGGGCCGCTGGGTTTCCGTCCGAAAAGGGCTGAAAATGTGGAGAGAAAAGCGCTGTTTGCAGAACTTCTATCCGCATTTTTAAAGAAGAATGGGGAACAGAATCCCCAGGCGGAGACCGGGCGCAGGTGTGAACCTAGCTTGAGTGAGTTGAGAAGTTTAGCTGACAGGAGAGGAACTAGACGCATTTTCCTTAGATAAGATATATTACAAAGTATAGCTGTGCAACAAATCAAGTTAATTTAATCATTTCAAAGAATTCAAAGAACCACAATTCAGATTCTCATCAAAATCGTGAAATCGATGTTAGTCCTACCCCAAAGTCTCAAATTCCATGCAGGCTTTTCTCTTCCCATTGCAAGCCATGAGCAACAGTGTATTCACTGAAGTCAACAGTTGAGGGCAGGGTTAAAAATCTATATATTTTTTTTCAAACTCAGTGATTTTTTTATTTTAATCTCAAACTGTGTTTAAAAAATATATATATATATCTCTCAATCATAAATAATATTATTCATAATAGAAAGTTCAGTGAGCTGGCACTGTGGAAAAAAAGATAAAATAAATAAATGTGGGATAAATCTGATGCAGGCTACCATTTCCTACAAAACTGTCGATCATAGCTGGAGTCTGGAGGTGGAAGCCTGCATGGAATATATCCAGCTCCTTAAGTTTCAGGTCACTGAACACTGCATGTAACAAATTAAAAGGATGGGGTTGAATAAAGTAATGTGCACATTCTGTGGATCAGTATATATTAACACTAATGTCATATATACTGATAAACCACAGACCGTACATTATTACTCTTCCATTTCTTTTTTTAATATTGCTGTTAACAGTGAATGATACAAAAGCAAAGTCTTCTGTTTGTATCCATCAAAAAAAAAAAAAAGAAGAAGAAGGAGGACCTGTCATGTCCTCAGAGATGTGCGGAGAAAGGCAGGCCTTACAGTGTAACACCATCACTGGGCTGTGAGGAAGGCCCCTATGACAGTACTCTAACAGCTTTGTACTGTCTCGGGTGAGTGGGAATGACATTCCTCACAGCCAGGCGGGTCTTATAGTCTAGTGTCATCGCCATTCTGACAGTGGAGAGGTATCGGTGTCGAAACTAATGGCACTGGGGCACATACTGGAAAAGCTGAGTGTGCTGTATTCAGTTTCTACCGCACATCTCTGAGGACATGAAAGGTCCTCTTTAAAGTCTGTCTTTGATGCAATGACAAACAATGGAGGCGTTATGTAGGGACATAAGTTTCTCAGTGCATGCACTGCACAAGTCTTCTTACTAAAATATATGCCACTGGTTGATTCCACTGTTAGGATTGCAGAATGCAATGTGGAACCAGACACATTGTTTGTCTGTTTTCCCTGCTTTGGCTTGACTTTTGGTCATGTGCCTAGTCTCACTCTTCTCTGGACAAGCAGAAGTAGAGCGCAGTCTACAACATGACCAAGAGGCGAGTATATATATTAATAATATATATATATATATATATATATATATATATATATATATATATATATTTATTAGGCTTACCCAGTGAAGAGAATGCAGTGTGTAACTTCACCACATAAACCCTTTAAACCGGTAGTGTGAAACTAACCATACATACAGTATATGATATACCTCATGCCACTGTATGATAGACACTGCTAAATGGCTGCTACCTTTTAATCAGAAGGTGCTACTTGTGAGTGACAAGTCTCACAGTAGCCATATGGCAGTACCAGCCACAAAGAAACTACCTAATTAAACCATTCTACTCATTTAGCAGGCTCTATCATATAGCTTATGTATTTGTATTACGTTGCAAAATAAAGTCCCGAAAAATAATGTCCTGACCTCCCTCCCCTGTTCTCTAGGTCTCCCCCTCCTGGTATTTTGCCAACTTTTCTAATACCTGCACTCCATTCCTGTAACTGCCTCTCTCTCCTACACTACTGGCGGGTAGGTATTGTGGGTGGGTTTATATTGATTTGAGAAATGTGACGTAAAACTCCCAAATGGTGATTTAATTTCAGTAATTGCCCAACCCTAGTTGGGAGGTAAGGAAGCCTTAATCGCATATATCTGAATTCTTTCACTATTAAATTACAAAAAAAAATAAACAAATTGAAACTTTTTTTGGGTTTGTTTTTTTTTCAACACCCATCCCCCAGCCTTCATAGGGGTTGGTGAAATTCCTGGATAACCCCTTTAAAGATCTACTAGACAACCAGGTATTCAGGGCTATATTGAGAGTGTTGCTAGGAGAGAGTTCATTGCCAATAGCCTTGTCAAATAGTGCCGCCAAACAATGAAAGAGTTCACTTTCAGCTTAAACTAACACACACCCACCGTCGTACACCTGTCCTGCCGGCAGTATATACTGGGGGAATGATGGCTTCAACACATGCACTGCATCGGCCCGTATAATAGGCAAGAGCAAAATTGGTGCCAATTTCCAAAAAAAAAAAAAAAAAAAAAAAAAAAAAAAAAGTAAGTGCATGTAATACAGACCTTACTCTAAGGCAAGAGGGACAGTGAGCCCAGGGAATAAGCTGATGTAATGACACAGGGGACCAGATTATTGCTCTATGCTCATTTAAGACCAGTGTGTGGTATCTCAAACACTGACAAGTCCCCATGTATGCGTCATCATTGCAGTGCTTAAATGCAGTGGGAAATAGATCAACAGAAACAGACAAACAGCACATCTGCAGTTAAATTTTTGGTATAAAATGAGGATGTGTGGATATTTTAAAACACATTTTATCAGAAGAAAGTGACATCTTTCTTGTCTTCCTGCAAAAGGCAGCTCCCCTTTCCCTGCACAAGGTCCCAATCATCATGTACAACACTCAATTTACTAGTACAGAAAGAGGAGCTACCAAGGACATCATCTGCAAGGAGTTTGTATGTTCTCCCTGTGTTTGCGTGGGTTTCCTCCAGGTACTCCGGTTTCCTCCCACACTCCAAAGACATACTGATAAGTAATGTAGATTACGAGCACTATATGGGACAGTGACTGTCAATGTCTAAAGCGCTGTGGAATATGATGGGCCCTATACAAGTAAGCATAATAAATAAATACAGGAGCTATAAAGACCCCTAAAAAAAAAAAATTCTTGCAGCAACCTATGACTGCACTATGCTGCTGTTCTAACATAATATCAAAGATGATAAAAGCAAAATATTTTTGTTCAAAAAAAAAAAAACCCAGCTCATTCCAGAGCATAATTCACAAGGTAACTTAGAAGAGTAGACACCTTGTGAATTATGCACTACTTGAACAAAACGTCTTGTGAACCAATACAGACTATTCAATGAGCATATTTCGAAAAAAGCTTTGTCATCACTGATACTTTACTATGGGACGGCATCCATACCAACAGCCTCCTTCAGAAATGGCTGACAGAAGCATTAAAACTTTTCTGACGCTAGGTTCACACTAGCGTTCGAGCCTCTATGTCCCAGATTCCGCTTAAAATCTGTTTTTGACAGAAACAAGGCAGAACCCCATTATAGTCTATGTAGTCTTTTGTGAATTAATGTAAAGTCGGTGCCTCAACAACCAAACTTCCCTGTGTCCAAGAATGGTTCACGAGTTTTCAAGTTAAAATATGTACAGGGTCTTGCTGGGCAGTCTGTTCTATGACTGCATAAACCTTCATACAAAAATCTTAATCAGTTTTTCTGCTGCTTATAGCCCCATTATAGCTACAGCACATTTTGCATTTGTCTGAGGCAGGTGGTGTGTACAATACAAAGCAGTCTGCCCCCTCCCCCCTATTCACTACTACTACTACTGGTTTGTTTGCATGTAATGCTACCAGAAGTAACTATAAAATAGTAGACAAATTACTGACAAAAGTCACAGTGAACAAAATAAAGATCTGGGGACACTGGACTGCAAATCTAGGTTATGATGCAACTAAAAAGATCCCTGAGAAAGATCTGGCCAAAATCAGGTAAGATGCTTGCTGTCTATTACTAATATATCATCACCAATAACACAAGCACCTAGTCAGAGGAATATAGAGAATATTACACACTGTCCAATCCTTTATCAGCAAACTGCAGTTAGCTGACCTGAATGCTCTGACGCAGCGCAGAAGTGAACCACCGGAGAGCAGAGTGTCAAGTCACCTAACCTGGTATTAGATACAGGCCAAGTTCTTGACAACGCTGTGCAAACAATGAGAGGAATAATTTCACATAGCAAGCAAACAAAAGCAGCATTGCTAAAGCAATGTATTTAAGAATTTACATAAACTAGCAGTATATGAGAATACCCCTTTAAGAAAATGAGGTATTAAAAAAAAAAAAAAAAAAAAAAACACACACACACACACACACACACACATATACAAACCACACCTTAAAAATACAAAACATGAAAAAACAAACCCTCTTACCCACCAGTCCCATCCTTCTGCTTTGGAGTCATGGCAGCCCAATTCACATTCCAGATAAAACAGTAGTATATTAAACAGTATCACATTCAGCACACACAGCACAAAGTGTGATATCGTCAACCACAGATACCATTACATTATGTTAGACAGCTGCATGAAATCAGCTTCAGCTGCAAACACAATCGCTTGTCTGAAACCAGCTTCCATATGAATTAAGAGGGTAAGCAGGCGCTGCTAACCAGCACTGTGGAGTTTGAGACTATCTTGGGTGTAGTTGGTTAAAAATTATGTTACCAACTTCAAAATAAAAGGAGTTAATTTTATTCAATCTAGATTTTTCATGAATTAGAGTATCTTTACTGACAGTCATTTATGAAGGAGTCTGGTCAGGCTGCAGAAAACAAAAAAACAAACAAACACAGACTAGGAGGTCTGGTCGAGAGACTATTCTAGCAATGCTTTTGACTGACTGCAAGTATGGACAGTTTTAGCAGTTTGCTGGTTACCAACGCTGGCATCAAAATACAATTTTTTTTTATTTATTTTTTTTTAATTCTACCAATATTGATATTGTATAATTAGATACATAGTTTGAATTGTTATGAAATTAAATATGCATATCATTGGGTATATTTTTGTGAATTACAGAAGCTTTAAGCTGAGGCCCCACATTGTGGAAAAGCATTTTTTTTGTTGCAGATTTTACTGTGTAAGGCAGGGTTCACACTACCGTTGCATTCTGTTATTAAGGTGTCCGTTAAAAAAAAAACAAAAAAAAAACAAAAAAAAAAAAAAAACACACCTATGTCCGTTTTTTTTAACTGATCCAATTAATGGATCAGTAAAAAAAAAAAAAAAAAAAAAACATTAGCATCAGTTAGCGTCTTTTTTGTTTGTTTGTTTGTTTCTGCTTTCTGAGCATGTGCAGAAAAAAACGGACATAAAATAACGGACAGTAACTGATGGCTGTCAGTTACTGTCAGTTTAAAGTAACAGACTTATATGTTAAAAAAATAACGGACACTTGCTGTCCGTCAAAAATCCGTTTTTCCAAACGGACAAAAAAGTCCTGCATGTAGGATTTTTTTGTCCGCGGAAAAAAAAAAACAAAAAAAAAAACACAAAAAAAAAAAAAAAGGACTGACGGATTGGGTGTAAACGGACACAATATAAAAACCCATTGAAATGAATGGAAATTTTAACGCATTTCTGACAGTTCAGCTAGTGTCCGATGCTAAAATCTTGTAACGGACAATAGCAACGGACACTACTAACGGTCACCAACGGTAGTGTGAACGCCCCCTAAGTGCTTTCTACATATTATCCATTTCTATTGCAGCCACTCTTGGCTTTGGCTCAAAAAAACTGCAATTGAAAAAAAAAAAAAATTTAAAAAAAAATACTACTGATTGCAGTCTATCGCAGATTTGCTATGTAACTATTGTTGCATTTGACCACGCCATCTGAGTGGTTAAATGCCCGTGTTTAGAGTCATCTCTGATCATGGGCAATGCTGCTGGGTCTCTGCTGTACGAAACAGCACAGACTCGGCATCTAGTGCGGCCGCTCTGTTCCAGAGCGGCCGCCATGTTTATTCACGCGCACCAGGATGTAACTGTACGTCCTAGTGCACCTAAGGGTTAAGAGAGGGGAGGAAACAAAAAAACAAAAAAAAAAAAAAAAAGTTTACAGCACATACACAGTCCAGTCAGATGAATAGGGTGCTGTAACCCAAATATTTTATTTAAATATTGAGCCAAACAAATATGAAAGCAAACATTTTGGGCTTTAACCCCATAAGGACATAGCCTAGACTAGGTCAATGACCAAGGATAAACATTTTCAGGGTTAAAGGGGTTGTATCACTGGGGGTCTGATGTCCAGGGACTTGGCAGACTGAAGGTTCCCCTGAGGCCTTTTTGTAAAAGGAGGGTCAGAGCACTTGCATAACCGGTACTGCATTCACTTCTATGGGTATGTGGGCGCATTGAAGTGCCAGCAGCCCCATAGAAGTGAATGGTGCACTAGTCATGCAAGCACACTTGTGTTCAGCTGTTCAACCCCCCACCTCCTGATCACCAGGGATAATTATCTGGAGCTGCACCACCACTTTAAGAAATGTGCAAATGGCACAACTGCTATGTTTTCCCACATCTCCAGATACTGTTAGAGACCAGACGTCAAAAGCCCAATGACATACCTCAACTGATAACACTGCAGGAAATATAGCAGACACAGGCACTGCCTACTTGGCTAATATACTCTAATTTGCATTAACTGAGAACTTGCATTAACCACTTGAGTACCAGGCCAATTTTTGGTCCAGGACGAGACATTTTCAGGTTTTTTTTGTATGTGCGGTTTTGAGGGCTATAATATTTTTATCATTTGCGTTATTCAACTAATTTCTGCGTCTTTTCTTGGTGACACATAGGGATTTATTTTTATGTTTTTATTTTTGCATGTGTTTATATTTTTCCAGATATAAAAAAAAATAATTAAGAGGGAAAACTGTTCCGTTTTTCAATTTTTAATATAACACAAAGTGCTACTAAAAAAAAGACTTTATAAAATAGTTCTTCCTCTCAGTTACAGTAATTTTTATTTTGTATGGTGTCGTCGTGGGTGGAGCTATAATCTTTAATAACTGTGTTTTATTGGCGTATTATTTTACTTTAACTTTTCTATTAATGGGGAAAAAAAAAAATAAAAGTGTCCCCATAAGGTCATAATAGACCTTTGGAGACATCTGATCACAGTTATTTTTTTGTGGGGGGGGAGGCTGCTTTCTCCTATAACTAGGAGAACATTTAGCCCCAGTTGCAGGAGGAATACAGCCTCCTGCCCGTTACTATAGAGCTGATCTGGGTCAGCTCTTACAGACGCTGATCCCAGCAGATAATGTGACCGCCGGGTCAGAGGTGAGCGCTGTATACACAGCGATCGGAAAGGCAATAAACCTTCCCTGCCTTCTCTCTGGGAGCTCCGGCTGAAGTTACAGCTGACTCCCCATTGCAGAAGCTGATCGATTTCGTGCAGCTGCTGAGTTCTGCTTGGACATACCGCTACGTCCTTGCAGAACTAGACAACCACCTTCCGGATATATATACTCTATGGGCGGTCTGGAAGTGGTTAACATTAATTGAGCATATATCTTTGGAAAAGATTTGTATAAACAAAACTGCAAAATGTTCAAGATGAAAATGCCTCTTTAGGCCGGTGCCCCATGTGCCGTAAACGCCGCGATTTGCCCTTGGCGGAAATGCCACGGAAAAAATCGTGGCATTTTACAGTCAAAGCAAAGTGGATGGGAATCTAGCGAATCCCATGCCCTCTTTGCGGTAAAAATCACGCTGCGATTTCCAAAACCGGCGCGGTTTTGTAAGTCGCAGCATGTCAATTATACCTACGGAAATGCCAGCGGTTTCCCCATAGGTATAATTGAAAGAGAAAGCTCTGCGAACTTTCTGTCTAGAGCTCTGCAGGAAGAACCCCGATGCGGTGTCGACACGGTTTTTCCCGCAGCGTTTTTTTTTTGCTGCGGGACACGACGTGGGGCCTTAGCCTGAAAGGGATATCCCTCAAGGTCTATCACTTATACTTCAGGGGGTGTCCAGATGTTGGAGATACACACCACATTTGCTGCAATAGCTACTGGTAGGTCCCTGCCATTTATGGCCGATGTTTTCCTTTTAGGCCTTAGGCGCTTTGGCTTAAGTCTTTCTCAATATAAATTGATACAATATCTCATCAGATCAGCCAGAATATCTGTGGCATCCTGATGGCAGACCTTGAGTCTCCTGATTTCAGATATTAAAGGAATAAATACTATTATGCTATTTCAGAAGATTAATGCTACCATAACTGATACTCCTCCCCACTTTGAAAAGGTCTAGCCTCCCTGGATTAACCCATCATGCACTTCTGGCCTGTCATTGTCTCCAATTGTGTTCCTCAGGTAGGTGACGCATGTTCTCTCAAGACCTTCTATAAAAGTTTGTGATAGCAGTGCTCTACTTCCCACTTCCTCTCTCCACTTTTTCTTATCTCCCTGTGTAAATTGGTTGATCTCCTTGTTACTTCTATAACATTCTATATATGTTGCTTTGGACTACTGGAGATTGTATTTTACAAAACTCTTATTTTATGTAATGTTGTATTACACCTCTATATTATTAACCTGTTGTATTCTGCACAGTTAGACACCATATGATTATTGTACTGTTTATTTTTAAAGGTATTAAATATAACAAAAGGTAAAGGGCATCCCAACTTTCCAGCACAAAGCTAGAAAAGGTTGCAGGGTCATAATAGACTAGTACAACAATAATACTATATTCTAAACAAGTTTCCCTATAAGTTCCCCCTCACAGAAAGTGTGTTTGGCTTGGCGGCAGCACCCAAACAACACAGGTAGCGGACTACAATTCCAATCTTGCAATGCAGACATCTATTCCAAGATGTTCTCCTTAGGCTCCAAGCACACAAATGAGTGCTTGGTCAGTGTGCAAACCATATTTTTACAGCTAGCACTCTGACCCATGATTTTCATAGCCACATACACAAGGACATGTGTTATCACAGGTCCTATTCCTGTCTACTCTGACAGTCTCATTTTAGGAAATCAATGGGTCAATGGAGGCAGACTGATATAATCCAAGTACCGTTTCCTATGGGCCAGTTGATACATTTTGTATTACCATATGCTCTCTACCATAACAGTCTTCTACATATTATATTGCACTAGTACATCATATAATCGACAAGGGGGCTAAGATTACATGTCACATACAAATTGTTAACACCGCAAACGAAGCACACACAAATACAATAGAATACTGAGAATCCAATGCACAGAAATACTGAATATAAAGTGTACCTGCAGGAACTCTTGGTCACCCATGACCATATACTTAAAGGGATTTCCAACAACCCTAACCATAATTAAATTTATGGTAAAGAAAATGTTACTGTTTGCATAATGAAAAGGTGTATACAATTTTCCAATATACTTATCAATTCTTCAGTTTTCTAGATCACTGCTTGCTTTCATTCGTTCTCCTTACTTCTAGTGGGTAATAATCAGTCCATGGTCATGTGATGGACAGAGGTACACTATGTTGTAACGACCTGTACACCTGTGTGTCCATCACATGACACTTTTTTTTGGCTGTGGCTTGCTATATGGGGACTTTATTGCCTTCTATTGCAGATTTTGAATTTATGGCTCAAATAAATATGCCTTACTGGCCTCAGACACGGCCAGGGAGGAAGATGAGGAAAACACCCCATTCCTCTATTTTTACTCATACTCATCCTCATCCAGTGATGAGAGACCCCAAAAGGAGGTGTCCCAGAACAACTGCTGAGACAGCTTCTGAACAAATGTGGACCCCCACCCCCAGCCTTCCTGACTTTGTGGGAAGGCCAGGAATCCAAATTGAAAGTCAATTTCTCTGAAGCCTTCAGACTGTCTCTATAAAGAGTTTATAGACATGATGGTGACCCAAACAAATTTGTATGTCCAGCAATTTATAGAACAAAATGCCACCTCTTCATATGCTAGGCCCTAAAGGTGGAACCCAGTAAATGCAGCAGAGAAGAAGATTTTCTGGGGTTTTGTTCTCCGTAAGGGCATAAAAAAAATAAATTATTTTTAGACAGTATTGGAGTACCGACACTTTATACAACACTCCAATATTTAGAATGGCCATAACCAGGACACGCTTTGAAGCGATCCTCAAATTTCTACATAATGATAATGCACAGTACCCGCCCCAAGATGCCCCCAACTTTGACCGCCTATTCAAAAACCAGGTCCACTCATTGACCAATTTAGTGGGAAAATAGTGTGGGATTTGCTGCACCCACTGCTGGTCCAGGGTTATCACCGATATGTGGATAACCTCTACACCAGCATCCCACTTTTTAGGTGTCTCAGTTCCAGAGGAACTGCAGCTTGTGGGACAGTGCGCAGAAATCAGAGAGGCCTCCGCACAGGTTGCGCAGCCTCTCAGAAGGGGCGAGAGTAGGGCTGTCTGCAATGAAAACATGCGGTTGGTCAAGTATAAGGACAAGAGAGATGTCCTTGTACTTACCACAATTCATGGTAACGGCAGCACCCTTGTCCCTCCACGTGATACCAGTACCCTTACCCCCAAGCCAGACTGCATCCTGGCATATACACACGGACAAAATTGTTGGTACCCCTCGTTTAATGCAATAAAAACCCACTATGGTCACAGAAATAACTTGAATCTGACAAAAGTAATTTGCCAAACTACATGCTGACAAGCCACGAAGCTTCTGGAAGAATGTCCTATGGACAAATGAGACAAAAATCAAAATTTTTGGCAAGGCATATCAGCTCTATGTTCACAGATAGAAAAATGAAGCATATCTTGAAAAGAACACTGTCCCTACTGTGAAACATGGAGGAGGCTCTGTTATGTTCTGGGGCTGCTTTGCTGCATCTGGCACAGGGTGTCTTGATAATGACCCAAAACACACAGCTAAAAACACCCAAGAATGGCTAAGAGGAAAACATTGGACTATTCTGAAGTGGCCTTCTATGAGCCCTGACCTAAATCCTATTGAGCATCTTTGGAAGGAGCTGAAACATGCCGTCTGGAAAAGGCACCCTTCAAACCCGAGACAACTGGAACAGTTTGCTCATGAGGAGTGGCCAAAATACCTGCTGAGAGGTGCAGAAGTCTCATTGACAGTTACAGGAATCGTTTGATTGCAGTGATTGCCTCAAAATGTTGTGCAACAAAATATTATGTTAAGGGAACCATCATTTCTGTCCAGGCCTGTTTCAAAAGTTTTCTTTTTTGAAAAATTCTTTTGAAGCATGGTTGAAAAGCAATGTCTGACTTTCATTTGTTCATTTTCATAGAATTTTTATATATTATTACTTTTGTCAGATTCAAGTTATTTCTGTGACCATTGTGGGTTTTTCTTTCATTAAACTAGGGGTACCAACAATTTTGTCCACTTGTGTAAGTACATGGGAGGGGTTGAGCTATCTGACCAAGTCCTAATGCCGTATAAATCCATGAGACAAACAAGTTTGGTACAAAGAGCTGGCCGTGCACATCACACAGATTCTCACTATACCCCTTGATAAGTTTCTTAAAGGGGCTAGTTTTCAAAATGAGGTCATTATTTGGGGTTTTCACTGTTGTTCTTCGGGGGCCCTGCAAATGGGACATGGAGCCCCACTGTCAGTTTACATCCACATGTGGGGTATTTCTGTAGCTGGGTGAAGATTCTTAAATTGTGGGCTGCAAAAATCAGGGTTAAAGTAACATTTTATAGATAAAAATTTCCCTTTTCCATCTTCACGGCCCAATTCTGCGTAACACATTAAAGATCAAACCACGCAACATACTCCTTGATAAATTCCTTGAGGGCTCGAGTTTACAAAATGGGGACACATTTTGGGCTCTGCAAATGGGACATGGTGCCTGAAACAAATTCCAGCAAAGTCTGTCCTCCAAAATCCCAATAGCGCTGCTTCCATTCTTTACCCTATTGGGTGTCCATACACCAGGTTACATCCACATGTGGGATATTTTCATGCTCGAGAGAAATTGCATAACAGATTATAGAATGCATTTTCTCCTTCAACCTTTACAAATGTGTAAATTCTAGGGCTAAATGAATAATTTAGTGACAGAAATTGAACAGAGCAATTTTGTTTTAAATTTCTGTGAAATGCTGAAAGGGTTAAGAAACTTCCTAAAGGCTTTTTTTTTCCCCTTCTTTTAAAGGAGTGCAGTTTTGAGAATGGGGTAATTTATGGGGGTTACTATTAGAGAGACCAATGGTCCTTTGAAAAATGTGTTTAGGAAATATTCTTGAAAATTACTGCTTGACTTGTCAGCCCTTATAATATCTGAAATAAACGAAAGGGTGATTAAAGTTTGATTGCAACGTAACGCAGAGATATGGTAAGTTATATTTATGAAGTAATTTGGAGTAGTATGAATATATGTAAGGAATGCAATGTCAAAGTTTCAAAACTGAATTTTTTTTCCATATCATAGCAACCAAAATTTACTAAAAGTACAAAAAGTCACACAAAAAAAAAAAAAACACAACTTCAATCATTTTGATAAATTAATGCATCTTAAAGTTATTAGCACAAACATGTCATATTTCAAAAATAAGGCCTGTCCTTTCGATACAAATATTTAAAAATATAGGCCGGGGAGGTGGAGAGAAAAAAAAAAACTAAACAAAAAACACAATCATACTCCTGGTGCTCCAGTGTCCTCCCAGCACGGTCCAGTTCTGATGCTCCGGGGTCTTAAAATTAAACTGCTTGCCTTCTGTGAGGTCAATGATTCTTTCCGCTGAGGCCAAATCAGCAGCCTCAGGAAGAGACCCTGGGACGTCACAGGTAGTGAGGTCTCGTGCCCTTCACAGAGTCTGCTGATTGGCCTCAGCGGTCACTTCCGCTGGTAAATAACAATGGACCATGAGGACCAGGCCCTACTGGGAGACTTCACAGCACCAGGGAAACGAGTGTATGATATTTTATTTTCCATCGCACCCCGGCTGATTTAAAAAAAAAAAATTGTGTTTCCCCAAGAGATTAAAGGTTTATGGTGTTTATCAATTACTGCCTGTAACTCCGCCCACTAACCTATTGCTACCAAAATGGGAAAGAGTGAGCGGTATGTGAATCCATTGACTGACAGCATACACGCAGCAACAGCAATAGGTGAGGGGTGGAGCTGTAAGCAGTAGGTGTGTGTGTTAGCCTGACTCCAAGGCAAGGAGAGGGCGCAGCGAGAGGGTGAATTAGATCAGATCACATGATACTGTGACCTTTCGTTTGCCGGCCTCAGTGCTTGCAGGCAACCTGCAAACAAAATGTGAACGATGTGATCGTGTGACCTGAATGTAAATCAGCTAAACTGTGCATAATTTGTTTATATTAAAGGAATGCGGTCATACAATTTTATTTTATTTTTATTTTTTTTAATAAACCCCATAACCTCCTTAATGGTAAGGAAAAAAAAAAAAAAAAAAGTCTTTTTACATTTTTTTTTTTTCTGTAAAACAACTAAGATGCTGCACTCAATGCGGATTTTAGCACCTAAGGGGTTAAACGGAAAGTATGCTTTCTGATTGATAAAAGGGGGTGGGCTGATATCATGAACCATGGTAACTCCTCCTCTGGGGTTATCTGAAGTGTCCCGGACAGGAGAATAAAATAAATTTCCCCTGCATAGTGGTTAAAGTATATGCAGCTCAGATTTAACCAGTGATCTCTCAAAAACTAGGTGGGCTACAGACATGGTCTTGATCTTATTTTACAGCCAAGATTCTTGGCTCTAGCCCCTGCAGCACTGGAGTTAGCAGTCTCTTTAAATGACTATCTCTGCTGTGTCCCTGAATGTATTCAGCTCCAGGTAAGGCTGGGTTCACACCTGCGCTTGAGTCCGTCCGCTGCCAATCCGAGTGAAAATCTCGGGGAACGGGATAGGCATCGGATACTGACAGGTTAGCGACACATTGGTTAAAAACCCAATGTTCTCCAGCCATCTTAGTGTTGACAGTCTGATCTTGTTAAAGTTGGCAATGGCTAGGATTTAAAGCTGAAGCAGCCTATCGTTTGGCACTTGTCAAAAACCCAGCCATGATTTCCATGTTATCTTCTCTTGCATGTAGTATCTTCACCTAATCACATGTCCACAGTTTCATGCCTGGGTTTCTGAGAAGTCCCAAGCCATAGAAAGTTCCTCCATTTATGGCAACCTACCAAGACTGTACCACTAAAAGCTTGAGAAAAGCTTTGAGACTCTGCAAAAATGTTAAAGTGGTTTTCCCATGAACATGACCATAGTTAGATTTGTAGACAGGTTAAAACAATGCAAATTTTTTTTTTTTTATTTCTATTGCCAAAAATGTTAACGTTTTTCTGCAAATCATCTCAGTGGTGATGTCTTCATCCAATGGCAATGTTATTTATCATCCATCCTTTTTTAGCCAGAATTTTTTTTGCAGGTTTTTTTTTTTTTTAGCCTAAATTTAATGTGGTGTCTGTTTATGATGTGCAGAACGTTTAACAGGTGTTTGTTTAGATGTGCCTTTATAAGCTATTTTGTTCAAAAACGTGCAATTTTTTTCTTTTTAAGCACACACTTCCCATGTACTGGAGGGCATTTGCACAAGTCATAAACACAGCATGAAAAGGACCTCCATTTAGTCCATGCCCCTTTTCCTGACAGAGCATAAGTGGAGAGGGAAACAACAACTGGGGGGGGGGGGGGTTGGAGTGCAAATGCTTCATAAATGAAGTGCAGGGCAAAAGACGACCACAAAAAGGCGCAAGTAACTTAAGTGTGCCCCAATATCTTTGCCAAAGAGGATGACCCTAAAATCAGCTGAGGAAGGGGTCAAGCCGAACAAATACTGCCACCTTGTGCTCTATGAATACAGAGACCAAAGCTTGCAGTACTTAATAGAGTCTGCTTTACAAATACTGTATTCTATATGACTGGAGTGACACTTCAGTGCTTCATTTCCAAGAATTAACACTGCAAGGAAAATGTACACTTGCTAAACTCCCCCCCCCCCAAATTACAGTGCATTGTTAGGGCTCCCAGCAACAGGATACCTTTAGATCACTTATTTATTGGGGAGAGAGGGACTCTGCCCAGGTTAGAATAAAAGGCTAAATAGTTTTTCTAGCATTTGTAGGACATCCTTCTACAGACTGCTCAAGCTGGTTGTTACATGTCCATATCTCCTAAATGTTGAGCTCTACTCAGCTGTCTCCAAGTGTCCATCAGACTTGAATGGATAACACCATGGACACGTTCAGCCGCTCCTACATGAACGTGCAATTTATGAAGCCCTGTACCAAACCACTGCTCCTTTCAAATGTCCTTTTGGCTAGAAGCCGTAAACATTAAACAGTTCTCTAACTGTATAATGCCTTAAACATCTTGGTAAGTGGGGATTCTCCTCCACCCAGTGAAGAAGTATTTTCCTCATGTCCTTTTCAATTGGATGACTCCCATATAATTTTTGAGACATTTGTGAACTGGAAACAGTTTTCTAAAACTTTTTCCATAGGCCCTGGGAGTTTCATCTTCTGTCTGCTGTATAGTGGCTAGAATGTAGGGTGCCATAAATGGAGTTTAATTTATGTTAAAGGAATTTCAAAAAATAAATATATAAAATTAAAAAAAAATAAAAAAATACAGCCTACACGAATACTAGACAGTCAATCTTAGCTGTAAAGGGAGCAGTGGGGGAAAAAAAAAGTATTTAGCCAGCCACCAATTGTGCAAGTTCTCCCACTTAAAAAGATGAGAGAGGCCTGTAATTGTCATCATAGGTAGACCTCAACTATGAGAGACAAAATGAGAAAACATATCTAGAAAATCACATTGTCACAAGAATTTGCAAATGATGGTGGAAAATAAGTATTTGGTCAATAACAAAAGTTCATCTCAATACTTTGTTATATGTCCTTTGTTGGCAATGACAGAGGTCAAACATTTTCTGTAAGTCTTCACAAGGTTGGCACACACTGTTGCTGGTATGTTGGCCCAATCCTCCATGCAGATCTCCTCTGGAGCAGTGATGTTTTGGGGCTGTCGCTGGGCAACACGGACTTTCAACTCCCTCCAAAGGTTTTCTATGGGGTTGAGATCTGGAGACTGGCTAGGACACTCCAGGACCTTGAAATGCTTCTTACGAAGCCACTCCTTCGTTGCCCTGGCGGTGTGCTTGGGATCATTGTCATGCTGAAAGAGCCAGCCACGTTTCATCTTCAATGCCCTTGCTGATGGAAGGAGGTTTGCACTCAAAATCTCACCATACATGGCCCCATTCATTCTTTCATGTACATGGATCAGTTGTCCTGGTCCCTTTGCAGAGAAACAGCCCCAAAGCATGATGTTGCCACCCCCATGCTTCACAGTAGGTATGGTGTTCTTTGGATGCAACTCAGTATTCACTCTCCTCCAAAGATGACGAGTTGTGTTTCTACCAAACAGTTCTACTTTGGTTTCATCTGACCATATGACATTCTCCCAATACTCTTCTGGAACATCCAAATGCTCTCTAGCAAACTTCAGACGGACCCAGATATGTACTGGCTTAAGCAGGGGGGACACATCTGGCACTGCAGGATCTGAGTCCCTGGCAGCATAGTGTGTTACTGACGGTAGCCTTTGTTACGTTAGTCCCAGCTTTCTGCAGGTCATTCACTAGGTCCCCCCCGTGTGGTTCTGGGATTTTTGCTCACCGTTCTTGTGATCATTTTGACCCCACGGTGTGAGATCTCGCGTGGCGTCCCTGATCAAGGGAGATTATCAGTGGTCTTGTATGTCTTCCATTTTCTAATTATTGCTCCCACAGTTGATTTCTTCACACCAAGCTGCTTGCCTATTGTAGATTAAGTCTTCCCAGCCTGGTGCAGGTCTACAATTTTGTTTCTGGTGTCCTTCCACAGCTCTTTGGTCTTCACCATAGTGGAGTTTGGAGTGTGACTGTTTGAGGTTGTGGACAGGTGTCTTTTATACTGATAACAATTTCAAACAGGAGCCATTACTACAGGTAATGAGTGGAGGACAGAGGAGCCTCTTAAAGAAGAAGTTACAGGTCTGAGAGAGCCAGAAACCTTGCTTGTCTGTAGGTGGCCAAATACTTATTTTCCACCATAATTTGCAAATAAATTCTTTAAAAAAAAAAAAAAAAATTAGACTGTAATTTTCTAGATATTTTCTCATTTTGTCTCTCATAGTTGAGGTCTACCTATGATGTCAATTACAGGTCTCATCTTTTTAAGTGGGTGAACTTGCACAATTGGTGGCTGACAATACTTTTTTTTCCCCCCACTGTAAGGGAATTACTGAAAAAGGCGAACACACAATATCACTCAAGTCAAGACCAAAGAGAGCAAGTGTGTTTGGATTCGGCATTGTAGCCCTCAGTGGTACTTACTACCTATACCATCTCGACAGCTCATAACCTGTAGACATGAAATCGCTGAAGGGCTTTCTCAGAGAAACCTTTCAAAATGCATTCCCAGAGGAAAAAAATAAATTCTATATTATCACCGCAGGTCCCAGCAAACAGCTGACACTGCCAGTAGAAGTCAGTCAATAAGGCACTTTCTCTGTGAATGTAGTATTGCATGGTGGCCACTACAAGGACAGTTTGAGCCGGCCATAATAGGAGTTGGTCTCTGTTCTGACTAACAGAGGGGGTCCTGAGCAAGGACCCTTTCTACGATGGCCATGTGCTCTAATAGGACACATGGACAGGGCTGGTCTTCCTGAACAAAACTAGAATCTGAACGCCTATGAATGTAAATATGCGACAGTTATACAATATCAATTGTAGAATTTAAAATTATTACGAAAACGGTGTCCAAGACGGTAACTTTACTATACACCAACTCCACCAAATTCTAGCCCAAACTCTGAAGCCCTGGACCAAATACTGGAACCTCCCTGATTACAAGAAGGAGTGTACAAGGGGGCGAGTCGTCCATAATGACCATATTATAGGCAATGATAAGATTAGGTTCAAACACAATGTGCTCTGAGCCTAGCACTTAAAACAGGAAAACATCCTGGTGCATACATATATTTACATTAACTACACAATAGTGTAGCTTTGGCCTCCATTTGGCTGGTGGGCATTAGCATACTTTTTTTTTTCTATTGTAAACTGTGTCGCTACCCTACCCACTTTTTAAAAGTGCAGCAGGAACTTCCACCAGAAGAAAACACTGGAGCAGCAGGACCAGACCACCGGGATAGGAGAGTGTTTTTTTTGTTCCCCCAAACCCCCTCTCCCTTCCTTCACCTCCCCCCGGCCTAATTTAAAATTATCCTGGACTACCGCTTTAAGGCTCAAGGCGTGTAAGTGTACATGATTCTGATAATGCCACTAAATCAACAGTAAGAACAAGCAAAACACAATAGTAAAGTTAGGCTACATTCACATTTGCCCCATAAACAACAGCAGTGCTGGATCCATCACATAACACCAACAGCACCCAATGGATCCCACTGACTAGAAAGAGGTCTGTTGGGTTTTCATCAAGGTGTTGGACATTTTGCCCACTGTTTGTGACTGAATTTGCAACAGAACCTCAGATGCAGAAAAAAAAAAAAAAACTATATATAATAATAATAATAATATGAAATAAGTTAATTTTTAAACTCCCCCATAGATGTTTCAAGTGCCAAAAAACAGAAGTTTATGAAAACTTTTAAAACATAAAAAGCTAAATATTTTTAGTTTTTCCACCCCTAATATAACTCATTTCAATAATATCACCTGCTTCCTGAAATACAATCAAAGTAAGCAGATAACTACCAAGAAATCACAAAAATGACAAAATAACCAGGTGTAATCATACTTGGGCGCAGTTTCTGCTAACAATGCTGAATTCCATGCATGACACCAAGAGCACCAAAAAGACCCAATAACTATAAAAGGGTCCACCTGTCTAGCATTTTACCAAACAGCTTAGCATACTGAACTATTTTGTCTGGCATTTTTTAAAGAATCCGCAACTTAGTCCTCTAACAGCCGACAATACGGCATTAAAGTGGCAGCTTGGGTTTTTGACATACAATGAACAGTTTTGTAAATTTGTGAATTATTCACTGTTTGCACTGACCCTATATCCACATCCAAGTGAAAAGATTAACGCTAGGTTCACACCTGCCTTAGAGTTTCCTTTCAGGGGGGTCCACTTGGGGACTTCCCCGAACGTAAACCTAATCCGCTTAAAAAAAACCTGTGGACCCCATAGACTTTTCTCTCCACATTTTTAAGGCGGAATAGGGAACATAATCCCCAGGCGGAGAGCAGGCACAGGTGTGAACCTAGCCCAAGCAGAAGTATGGGCATTTTCAAAACACAGAGGTTTTGTTTACTTTAGGTGCCCTTAACTGCTAAAGTTGAATCTTAGGGTGGGTTCACACTTATCCCCGGAGTCCGACCGCCTCAAATCCGACCTAAATGTCGGAAAAAAGGATAGGGAAAGAATTGGGAAAGGTTTGAGACGCATTGCTTAAAAACCCATTCACTTCATTGGGTTTTTAAAGCAATGCGTGGGTGTCCGATTGCACCGTCTGCACCGCGAAGCTGTTTTTTTTCGCCGGAAACAAGGTCGGACATGCAGGACTTTGCGTCCGACGGGGAAAAAAAAAAAAAAAACTGCTTCACAGCACAGAGGGTGTAAGCGCATTGCTTTAAAAACCCAATGAAGTGAATGGGTTTTTAAGCAATGCGCCTCAAACCTTTCCCAATCCTTTTTTCTGACATTTAGGTCGGATTCGCGGCAGACAGACTCCGGGCATAATTTCACACATTGCTAATTTTTTGCAGAAATATTTAGAACCATGCCATTCATTTAAATGGCGCTTGCAGAAATGCATGCGCTTGGTGTTATAACAACCCCCTCCAGATGGAGTTGGCAGAACGTTCTGCAACAAAACTACCAAATGTGAATTCACCCCATTACACACGGGATGGCTCCCAATAAGATTTCTACAGGCCAAAGATGGTAAGGGCAACCATTCTTTTCCTGTATACAAAATTAAATGCAAAAGGACTGTGCAGAAGAGCAAGTATATTTATAAACAAAGTTTAGAAGACCACAATAGAAATGTCAAAGTACCTGCGGAAATGTGACATTTCTCTTTATGAGGAACCTGTGGCTCAAGAAGAAGTGCAAAACTGTACTTCTACTTGTCAGAGCATGATGACAGTTATAGTTTTGGTTGGAAGAACTGGAGAAATCAATACTTTGAAAAAAAAAAAAAAAAAAAAAAAAGTAAGCCTGGACAGACACAGCATTTTTGTTGAAAATGTTGCTGCTGTTTGAGCCAAAGTCAGGAATGGCAAAAGGTAGAAGTATAAGTGCTTACTTTATATTTCCCATTTCTTTGGAAGACACTCTGGCTTTGGCTCAAAACCCCACAAAAAACCTCCAACAAAACAAACGCTGTGTGTCTCTCCAGCTTGGCAGTTTGTCCATGCACAGCCTTTACCAAGCCTAGAATCAAAATCAATCTCTTTTGCCTTTGGGTGTAAGACTACATTCACATTGGCACAGCACTATTGCAGATTCTGCCCTGACAGAGAAAATTCACTGCATACAGTGATAATTTTCCTGGCAAAATCTAAATGGACATTGTATGTCAATAGGGTTGTCTAACCATGGTTAGGGTTGTCTGGCACTGGTGGTGTGTAACATAACATCATGGTTATTGCTGCTGATGCAACCAGACCTGAAATCTAGCCATATATGATGGCCTACCCCAACAGAACAAGTTGGGGACGATAAGGATCTGGCTGTTCAATTTCAACTGTACAATACTTTTCTTTTCAGGAAGGTAAACTTATGCTATAAGTGTATGGCAGGAACTTCCTCCCCTCTTCCCCATTTAGGGCACACAGATGCTTGGCCAAGCATGCATGTGTATGTTGGGGACAGGGGATTTGGCGAGATATCTGTAGGCCCAAGGCTGTGGAGTCGGCATCGTAAATTCTAAATCTGGACAAATTTTGGCTGGAGTCACAAAAAAAGTTAACAACTTTGGCTTCAAAATAAAAATGATTCATTTTTAATTATACAATTTTTAATATTGTTTACTTCATCAGATGAATAGTTTATTGCATATATACCTTGATAGAAATTTAATCAGTAGCCTTTAAATGAATTAGAGGATCTTTACTGCTGCTGACTGGCCACTGGCCATTTATGAAGTAGTCGGACAGTGGAAAAAAAAAAGAGACAAAGTGGAAGTGGTTTGGCCTATCAACTCCACAACAGTGTCAACCAAACAAGCTTTCCAGCTGACAGCTACCTTATGCGTATGCTCAGCCTAAGAGGTCTCATATACCACAATCCAATGCTTTAGTATCTGCATTCAGGATTGTATAAATTCAGAGATTACAAGAATCTGGAAAAGTTAGGTCTGAGAAAGGAAATGGAAGTGAAAATGGAAAAAAAAACAAACAAAAGAAATTTACCCAACAGAGCACCTTGGTTACACCACATACTATGTGTAGTATGCTGTAACATAGGTAACGCCGGTTATCAGGACTCTGGAATTAGGACCAGTTTTGTGTGGAGTAGGAAAAAAAAAGTTCCCTACTCAAAGACATCAAGATAAAGTTTTAAATGATATTATACAAAGATCAATATTGTAGAGACAATTACATACAGAGCTTGTCACATATTCACTATTATAGGAAGGAAATCTCTAGTTCTGAATTAGAGGGACTTTACTACATCTTTTCTGACCATGGCTGCCAGTCATTTAGGAAGGAGTCAGGCTGTGGAGAATAAAAGGGTTGGAGTCAGTGGTTGGGCCTACCAACTCCTCAGCCCTGTCAGTTAGAACAGATATTCAGAAAAGCACATATGGTGGACCAGAGGGTGAAAAACCTCCATATACATGAGTCATAGGAGAAGACATTTTATACTGTTCTGATACTTGTGTCTGACGTGTAGGGTCACAGATGTCTGACAGTAAATGTCTGCCATAGCAAGTCTCGCTGCACATATCTCTCATCCATGGATGTGAGAGACATTTTGGCAGACAATACCAGACCCTCAATATACCCGTCGTGTATGTACATATATATACACATCTAGAGACACAGATGGTGTAGCTGCTGTGCTAGTGAGTGCCATGCACAGAGGTTACAATGACACCGGCAAACAACGTCAGAGTGACAGCCACCAAATCCAGGACTGGATCCACACCAGACTGTGCTGCACTAGGCCCGGCTTCGTGTCTACTTACATGTCCGGCAGTTTCCGTCTTTATTTTACAAGGAGGGCTGCTCAGGTGCAGGACAGGGCCGAGGGGGGCAGCCCGCTCCTGTTAGAGGGCTTCAACCGGGGGAGAAGAGGCAGCCATTTAAATAAATTAGTCAGAGGCCTGTAATTGCAGGCAGGGCCTACATGTCTCTCGCTGATTTTCCCCCACCCACCCCCTCCAAATCACTCCACCTCAGTAATGGCGTTTGGCAGAAAGCAGAAGAGAAGAGGGAAGGGGGGAGGGAGAAAGCGAGAGGGCAGAGGGAGGGAGACAGATAGAGGAAATGCCGGCCTGCCGGGCACACACAGGCTGCTGCGCAGACACTGGACGAGGCAGCGGCTAACGGGGTGATCCCCTCCCTCTCTAAAGAGGGCGGCGGGCAGCTAGGGGTTAAGTGGAAATAAATAAAAATATACTGGGACTGAGGAGAGAGGTGAAGGGGAGGGGGGAGCTACAGGGCAGCAATGGCTTCTGGAGGAGGAGAGAGGAAGAGGAGGAGGTGGAGTGCTAGATCATCCTCAGTCAGCCCCAGACAGGATGGGGGAGAGCAGAGACGTCAGCCATTTTCCTTTACACTTCATCATGTTATAAAAAAAAAAAAGGGGAGGCGGAGAGGAGGAAGACAGCAGGGTGGAGGCACAGTGCACACATAACGTTATTACATGTCATGTATGTCTACACGTATGAGGCAGGCCCTGGCATTATTACCCATTGGCAGAGGCTCTCGGGTACCTGGAGCTTCCCCGCTCAGGTATCATACCCCCTAAGCCAATGCCTTCATGCGACACGACAACCCTGTCTACAGGACACCCGCAGCCAGCCATGTACTCACCGCCAACTAGTGAGCCCTCCTCCCCTGCTGGAGACCCTCAGGAGCCGGTCTGCTGCTCATAACAGAGGCGCCCAGAGAGACATGAGTGAGCGCGGCCGCCTCCTAGCGCTATGTTCATACACAATAACGTATAGGCGGTTAATATAGCGGTGCGGTCGGCCGTATTCCTCTGGCTTCCTTTATATCCTCCCCCACAACTTCCAATGCATTAATAAACTTCTTGGCGTTGCCTCGCGCGCCGGTTTTCCTGCCGGTGTGCACGGCCTGTCAGCGGCTGATCCCGGCGGGGCGCTGTGTCTGCGGTCCTTTCCCCTTCCGCTTATATATTTATTTTATTCCTGGCTTTTTCAGTCTCGCAGTGTCTCTCTTTTTGGCCGCCGGTGCGTTTTTCCTGCGTCATGAGCACTAGCAGTAGCTTCAGCTGAGCACCTCCTCCTCTCCCACCATCATCGACAGCAACCACCTCCTCTTCCTCCTCATGCCCGGACATACACACTGTCACATTGCGAGCCGGGCCAGAGAAGCCGGCATGTTCATTTACGGCATTAGGTTAACGTTAGCAATAACGGGCGGAATACGCAAGAAAGCAGCTTGGAGAGAGAATGACAGTCCCGGTATTATGTGCGGTACCGCTGGTGGGTGTACTGCATGAGGGAGGTTTTCATGCATAACACTCTAAGCCCTGGAAGACAGTGGTCATGTAGCCCAGGCCTACAGGGTATAGAGAGGGATTTCTATTATTTGGAGTGGGGGTCTTTTCGACTATTAGAGCATATTTATGAATAGGTTGGCAAGAATGACCCAATAAAGTGTATCTAGCCTTTTTATTTTTCATAATTCCATAGTGCGGGTGAAGGGAACAAACTTTGTAATGTAGAAAATGGCTTGTTTCTTCACGTATTTGCCTCTTTCTGCCACAAATCTGTACAATAGAAGTCTACGGAGAAAGAGAAGAGCTCCTCAAAGCAGAGAGACTGTTTTCTTTCACAGCACAGCTGGATTCTCAGGAACTACTGTCCAGTCTTCTGACAGAATTGAGTGATTTAAAGGAGTTTTCTGGGACCTTTGAAATTCTTCTTCAGTTGAAGATCAGGGCAGGTCTGATACCTGGGACCACCGTGGGTCAGCTGTTTGAAGCAGCACTGGCACTCCCTGACTGCTGCTTCACAGGCCATGTCAGTTCATTGATCACATGGACTGATTGCAGCTCAGTCCCACTTCGAGAGGACCTTTCATCTCTTCAGAGATGTGCACTGTCAGAAAGGCGAGCCTTACAGCATAGTATCATCGCTGGGCTGTGAGAAACATCCCCCTGACAGTAGCCTTCCCTAACCTGTACTGTAAGGGAGGGCCTGTCTTTCTGACAGTGGAGAGATATCTGTGCCGAAAATAACAGCACCAATATCAACAGCATCAATATCTCCAACACCAGAGCGCTTACCGGGAAAGCTTTCTAGCGGTATATAATACCGCACATCTCTGAGGACATGAAAGGTCCTGTTTGAAAGGGAGTCTGTCACCAGGGTGAATCATATTACCAGCAACACAGATAGGTCAGGCTCACCTGAAAGTAAAACCTTTTTCTCTGTGAAAATTTGTGCCTCCATTACCGAAATATTCATTTGTTTCAATTTGCAAATGAGTTGTCTAAAGCACCGATAGCGGTTCCTTTACTGCCTAAGAATGCCCCCTTCCTTCTTTGAGTGAAAGGGTCAGGGATGTATGCTAAAATCTCGCCTGGCTCTGTTTTCTTGTGTTTGCACTAGTGTATTAGGTGTAATCGAGTTTTATTGACATTTTATATGAAACACAACAAATGCAAAGAATAAAACACAAGAGAGAGCATAAACAATGCCATTAGCCAGTGCATAGATAAACCATCAAGTCCGAAAACAGGCATATCAAGGGGAAAACAAGTTTAAGGCAAAAAAAAAAAAAAAAAACCCCAAAAGGCAGCAAAACAAAACCCTGCCCATGGTACCCAAGCCAATAAGGATCAAAGAGTCCAATAAAATGCACTGGTGTATTAGAGTAGTGTGGGACATAGTAGTTTGAAGCACCCTCGGTGCTCCGGATTGCTAATTTGAATATTGTTAACTAAATTAATATCTCAGTACTGCAGGCATGAATTTTCAGGGGGAGCGTGAAAAGCGTGTTACATTACCTGAGCCTGACCTACTTAACTGTGTTGGCTTAATCTGCTTCATCCTGGTCGCAGACTTCCTTTAAGTGAATAGGCTAAGCTGTGATGCCAAGCACCGCCACTGAACAAATGTGTGGCGCCGTGCTTGGTAAGTACTGAAGAGGCTGATTCCTCTTCAAACAGCTCATCGGCTGGGGGTCCCAATGTCAGAACCCTTCCGAACTTTAAATGACTTATCCAAGGGATAGGTCAAAAATTATGTAGCCAAGAAAACTCTTTTAATATTATAGGGGTAAGTTATAGAGGACTCATATTTCTGTCTCTATCCTTTAGCGCCTCACTTCCCTCTCTATAGACCTTAATGGGGTTGTGAAAGATCCTCTGTGCGCAAACACCGCGTTGGCCCACACCTGAGACTTCTTTACTAAAAACCACTCACCACCAGTGAGTGCTGGGTCCACAAGATAAATACAAGACAAGCTTTCTAAATTTTATATATTTATTAACCCCTAAATGGGTAGGTATTAACATTAACACATACAGTTCAGAACAGATATGCAGATGTATGCAAGCATTAAGTTACTAGTTACAATATACAGCACTTAAAATAAAAAGGGAATAACAGTGAAATAATTACTTTACCACACATAGCCTTGATGTGGCTCTATAATCCAACACTCACACATAGCATGTGGAGATAACCAGTGGAGGCTCCTAACAGCAGCATCACAGCATTCCAGCCTGCATGCTCATCACAGTATATTCCTCAGTAGTCTCAGCACAGTCTCTGTAGTCTCTTCACAGTATTCTCTCTCACTGACCTCTTACCTCATCTTTTATACCTTGATTACACCACCCAGAATGAGGTCAACGGCAAGTCTGATTGACTAACGCACTCAAGTCAAGATTCTTTGTAAGGAGATGGGACCAAGTGGAATGACATACCGTCTATATGTTATCAACCAGGTCGGATCAACAGCCCAGGCCAAACAATACATGTGTATTTGATCACCCAGGGCTATGTAGGAATTCAATGGAGCCATTCTGGGATGAGTACAAAGCCCTATTGTTACCTTGTTGCCACTACTGCCAACATACACCTAGGATTAGAGCTACGCACAGTTAAATTAAATAGAATTAAGAGGGAGATACGATACCCAGAGATTAAAATACATCTTTGAGTTATAGCCATATTTAAGTGGAATCATCACAGGGGTCCTCCAGGTTTCCGCCCATTTTTCAAGCGGAACGGGGGACGGAAACCCTAGCGCTAGTGTGAACCTTAGCCTGAGCCTTCAGGCTCAGGTTAAGTTTTTTTGTTGTGAATATCCCCATTATGGCTTCAGCACATTTTACATTTGTCTCAGACTGTTGCAGCTCTATTACTGGTTTATTTAAATGTAATTCTATCAGGAGTAACTGTACAATGGCAAACAAATAGCTGAGGAAAGCCCAGGTGACCATAATATAGGAGATTCAGGAACACTGGACTGGAAATACAGAATACATACATGCAGCTAAAACACAGGATCAAAAATCAAATCTGTGAGCACAGTCAGGAAATCTGCTTACTGTCTGTAATCACACAAGCACCCAGAAGTAGATACAAGTACATAGAATACTTTTCTTACATTGTAAGTTGTGAGATTTGCAGAACGTTTACTCTTTTGCATACAGCAAGCAGTCTGCAGGCGTGAGCGTGGAGGTTTTAAGGAAAATCAACCCCTCCCCCCCTTGATTCACTGTGTGAAGACAGATCAGAACCTCCCCTTCCACTCACTGTGAAGACATCTTGCTTTTGAATGATATCTATGGACAGACCTTCCCTAGCAACAGGGAGTGAACTGAAAATTATCTGCAAAGGAGAGACCTAGTGGCAGGAAGTTCAGAGAGGTTTTTAAGGAAGAAAGCATCCTAAAGTTAATTATATTTGGTCCAGAATCACATGCTCTATCACATGAGACTATGTTGTCTGAATAGCAGGAGAGGGATACTCATCACTCCACTTCTGATTGGGTGCTCAAGTAAGGATCCACCCCATACTTCACTGTATAGATAAATTCAGTACTCCAGTGATTTATGATGCAAATTCAAATGATTTATTGAGATATACAATCCAAAATGTGTGTTGTTTCAGTTGGCTCAATGCAACCTTTATCAGACGTTGATTGTTAAGAGAGAGAAATGCCAGTGAAAAAGGCATAAAGGCTGCGGTGGAAGGCATGCACAAATCACCAGAGTGCCAACTTTATCTATATGCATGGTCTGAAAAGTTAGTCACCATTTCAGTTTCCATTTAAGGGATACTACGATACACATCGCTCAGCCAAAGCTCACAGTGTCACCTGCCTGCACCGCAGCTAATAAAAGGGAACGTGGTCACCTGTAAGTTACCATAACATCAGTGTCACCAGAAATCCAAACCTTCAGATTTTCTGTCAACAGTCATGTTATGGAAACTTTTATGTCACAAGGCAAAAATATTCTCATTCATTAGCTGTGAGTTGCCACGTAGCCCGAGGCTATAGCCTTTATTTGCCTCAAAGTAAGTAGGAGGAGGATTTTGCAACATTAGAGCAACTCTTCGTCTCAGCAGTATTACAGTGTCAGATTCGTTACATGACTGAACTAACAGTTCTGTTGGGCACCATTGGTGTCAGTCATACGCCTCTTTAATAATTTCGGTGCATCTCACTCTGACGCAGGTTAAGTTCATGGTTTTCTGTCCAGTGCAGATCTATCAGAAAATGCCAAATAAAAAAAGTGTTGCAATCCCAACTTTTTGTCTGGCAAACTCAGTTAAAAAAAAAAAAAAAAAAAAGAGACTTGACACCCAATGGACACCCGAAAGATCCCATTATAGTTAGCGAGGTCCCTCACATTTTGTTTGCTTTTTTCAGGGCCTATTTTTTTATTCATCTGGTCCTCCGACAGACCAGAGAAACGGACTTCCTGGGCAACAAGACTGGTGTAATATACACCAATCTTAATAAATCAGCCCCTGAATGTTCAATTGGTGAGGTAGAAGGAGATATGGGGGAATGGCAAATCTGTGATGCAGAGGATTGATAAAAATTTGGTTCTGGTTTTAAATTGATATGTATTTCTTTTGGATGCATTTAACACTGGCAAGCAGTGCAAGTAGATAAAAACGTTGCTCCTGGTGATGAATGGCGAGTAAACTTGCAGTACCGCCATTTATGTTATTTTGCTAAGAGATAATGCACTACTGATACTGTGGATTACTATATCCTGATATGGTAGTGGCTTTATCCTGGATCCTTTTTGTATGTTCTGTGTGGTTTTTCTGTTGTTCTGCCTATGGATGGATTCCCTTTTTATTCAAATTATTTAATAAAGTTTATATTTTAAATACGTCCCTTTTGGTAGGTTGCGACTCACCTGTGCTATTTTTTCAAATTACAGCAAAAGCAGAAACTAACTGATAACAGTGAGCAGAACAACAAGATATTTCAAAGCAGCACAATACTGCAAGAGAGACAGACCCCCAAACGCCTTCACCAGCGCCAGGCTCAAGGCCAGATAGGCCTCCAGTAATTGATACAAAACCAGAACCCACAATTAACTTACAGGGCAGATCAGAAGCTGGAGAATAATCGTCCTGGCAAAGGGTCAAAACCAGGAGAAGCTGTTAGAGGCAGAATTAGGAGACAAAAGCGATATCCAATAGAAAGCCAAGGGTAAAATCCAAATGTGTACATCAATGGCAGAATCAGCAGGCAAATGAATAACCAGAAAATAATCCAAGGGTCAGAAAAGCAATCCAATATACACGATCAGGTTCACAGCCAAACTAGAGAACTAAATTAGTAGGCACCTGGGTCAGGAGGGAGGGGTCTTATATATGCCTCCTCAGTTGCTAATTGGACAAGCCCAGGGAAGTTTTGGAACTGCAGAAGCTTAACCAGGTTGACATGGTAACCTTAAAAGTATAGCAGCTCAATAGAGAATCCTGACAAGTGGACTGCAAATACATGCAGGCATGACGCAGCTATAAAGATCCCTGACACAGGAAATAGCCATATGTGAGCACAGTTAGATATCCTGAGTAGACTTTTCCTACATTGTAAGATAGGAGATGTGCAGAATGTTCAGTCCAGTGCACAGATAAAGCAGTTAGCAGACGTGTGTGGTGGCTGTGAGGAGAATCAGCCTCCCCTCTGCATCCACTGCGTGAAGAGATCAGTCCCTCTTCCTTCCCTCACTGTGAAAATGTCTTTTTTAATGTATCTATAGACAGGATTTTCCTAGTAACAAGGAGTGAGTAGACTAGGAGGGAGACACTTAGGCCCCTTGCAGGCGGCCATCTGCTGGCCTCTGGCCATGATTGAACAGCACACAGGCGGCACACGGATGTCATCCATGTGCTGTCCGAGCTTCCGCAACCCAATTCATTCAATGAATAGGAGCTGCAGAAGCACAGCTGCAAAACCGGACAGGAATAGGACCCTGTCCTGAATTTTGCGGCCCAGACTGTCGGCCTGCACATTGATCCATGTAATACACGGTCATGTGCTTGGGAAGATAGAAATTAATGGGTGAGTGTGCTATCCGGGAAAAACCCGGATAGCACACTGACCTGTCCCACGGTCTTCTGCAAGAGGACTTAGTGCCATGAACTTTAGAGAGGTTTTTCAGGTAGAAAGCAGTAACATTTTTAGTTAAAGTGTATTGCATTTCAGTTGAGAATCACATACTATGAAATGAGACTAAGTTGTCTGAAAAGATAGTGACCATTTAATATTAGTTGCAAATTATGGTCGACATAACATTATAATATTAATAAGAAACAAATTTGGAAAAAACAATTTTCAAAATTTGGAATGTTCTGCCTTTAGACAGTCATACATCCAAAATTAGTTAATTCTTATTTCTGTTTTACGTTGGCATCATTTTTTAAATGTCCTTTTTTAGGAAATTAGAAGGCTTACAATACCACTTGGGTTCTGAAGGTGCTTTTAAAGACCTATATATTAGAAGCTCACCATAAATCAGCTAATTTTCAAAATTGCTCTCCTCTGGCATTTAGGAAGTTTGTTAAACCTTAAAGTGTTTCACAGGCATTAGAACAACATGGAGGTGAAGTTTAGAAATTTAAATTTTTTCAATATGTTAATTTTTCCTAATATTTACTCATTCGCAAGGACAAATGGAGAAAATGCACCCCACAACTTATTACACAATTTCTCTTGAGTACCGAAATACGCACCATGTGGATGTGGGAGCAGCTGCATGTGGAAGCAGCACCACTGCACTTTTGGAGGGCAGATTTTGATTAAATCATTTTAAGAGCTCTTGAAGTACCGGTACAATAGTGTGACGTATAGACTGTCCTAGTACGTAACGTGGGTGTGGTTGTCAGGGGTCAATTCACTCGACTCTCAATGTTGCACTTATCCTTTACTAAGACTGCAAATTGAGTGTAAATCATCCAACACAGTCCACGCACCCCAAATACGACGACGCCACCACTACTGACTTAACAGGCTTAGTAGAAACCTCACTCACATATGCACACGTCTCTCTAACAGTCAGGGGCAAACACACTTCAAAATGGTAATGGGTTCATAGAGCACACAAAGTATCCAAATGGTTCAGTGATATATATATATATATATATATATATATATATATATATAAAAGCATAAAAAGAGTTTTAAAAAATAAAAGGAGAAAAGATAGAAGAACCTTATACTTACTGTCCTTTTGTTTCCAGGAAGCTTCGAGGAGAATTATGGCTGACGCACAGTTTGTTTGCTGGCTTCCACAGTGTGAACAAGTCTCCTAAGTATTCACAGTCTCTTGTAAAGTGAAGCCCCTGGCTTGTGCTTAGCTACGCCCCCTGTCAGGGTGACTCCCCTTCTCCTAAGGTGGAGGATGAGCTAATTCATCATTATCTGAGAAAGTTGGAGCATGAATTGTTATATCTCCATCCTGGAAAGCTGGATCCCTGCTGGCCTCTGAGGTTAAATCCAGTCACAACCCCCCTCTTAGGCCTGAGTGAGCCTGGCAGTGACAGAGTTGTTAAGCCATAAACCTGCCCAGTCCTGTACAGTATTACTTCAAAGAGTGTGCTGCCAGACTGGGTCATAAAATGGCAGGGTTTCTGATCCTGGGATCTCAGGAAGGAAATGTCTCACTCTTGACAAGTCTCAAACAAGGAGGGAGGTAAATGAAAGTTCCTTAAAGCAGAGAGACACCTGCACTATAGAGTGACTGTTTTCTTTCACAACACAGCTTGATTATCAGGAATTACTATCCAGCCTTCTCCAACCATGACTCATGTCTCTCTCCTTCTCCTCTTCCACCTCCCCTCTCCTTAGATTTAACTGTAAACTGATCTGCTTTTGTACATAGGGACTGAAATCACTCAGGTAAGAAGTAAACACAGGAGTAATATTGTACTTAAAGACATGGGCACTTTTATAATGCAAAGTTTGTTCCCTTCTCCTGCATTATAGATTGATGAAAGATCTACAAACACAAGTTTGTGTACAACCTATCTCCAGCTTAGTTTTTAACACTAAGACTAGATTCACATCTGCGTTGGAGTCTGTGTGAGACTCTGCCGCAAATTCTGCTTAAAATCAGCAGAGAGAAAAGTCCTGCAAGAAAGACTTTTCGCTCTGCCAGTTTCAGTATAAAATCGGTCAGAAACCACATGTAACCGCTTTTTAAGTAAAGAAGGTTTCCGTCTTTTGGTTCCCCGTGCGGATCCAAAGCATGGAAACCCGAACGCTAGTGTGAACCTAGAGTAAATTGGTAAAAAAATATTGGATTGTGCTTGGTAGACAGGTTTTCTATTTCAATACAAACTAAAGGAAATATGTTATACATTGCACTTTTTTATTGGCTTGTATTTTCCTGAGTTAAATGGGGTTTGATTCACATTCTAATAAAGTCTGTTTTGATACCGGATTTTGGTCTCTTCACCTGCAGTATGTAAAAGTACTATTTAGTCTGTTGAATTCAGTAATGGAAAAGAAAATCACACTGAATGAACCACGTTTTGTGGTCACCCTCCCCCCAGAAAGTGGAATAAAAAGTCATACATACCACCTAAATAAAAATGACATCTCCCCTCCAAAAAAGATGTAACGTTGCAAAACAATTTTTTTTTAATGTTTTAATTTTTTTTTTTTAGTTAAAATTAATACAGCAAAAAAATTAAAAATTAAATTTGTTATCACTGTAATCACACAGATCTGCAGATCAGGGCAGCACTATGCTGATAAGGAATTTAGATTGTGAGTTATAGGACAGCGATTGACAACAATATCGGTGAGGTGCTGCAGTATATGTTGGCACTACATAAAGATAAAACCCATAAAATAATGGCATAATTGTTGGGCAATTGCAAAATAATATAAGGAAATTAAATACAATGTGTCTCACAGAAAACAAGACCTCATATGGCTATGTGAGTGGAAAAATGAAATAAGATGGCTTTTAGAAAATGATTTGGTCGAGAAGTAAGTAATTACTTAGACTAAACTATTGCTTTCTATAGCAGCTACTCAGAGCAACTTGCAATGTCTGATATATTATTTACTTACCACGTCTTGTACCTTTGTTACCACTAACTACAACACACCACGTTCCAAATTATTATGCAAATGGGATATAAGTGTCAAAGATGTAATTTTTTTGTTCCTCAATTAAACTCATGAATGGTAATGAGCCTCAGGGCTCTTTGGATCACTGAAATCAATCTCAAACACCTGTGATTAGTTTGCCATGTGAGCCCAGTTAAAGGAAACCTACTTAACCCCTTAAGGACACAGCCCAAAATTGCGTTAAGGACCAGGCCTTTTTCAAAACTGACATGTGTCACTTTGTATGGCAAGATCTTTGAGAGGCTTTAACTTACACAAGTGATTTTGAGATTGTTTTTTCTTGACACATTGTACTTCATGTTAGTGGTAAACACTAATCAATAATTTTGTATTTCAGACAGATATTTATTAATGTATTTGTGTGGTATGACTATCTACCATATCTCTGCTATATATCGGCATCATCTTTTAATTGATATTGGAAATTAGAAGGCTTACAAGTATAACAGTGATTTTCCAGATTTACACGAAAATTTCCCAAACTAATTTTTCAGGGACCACTTCAGTTCTGAAAGGGATTATAAAGTCCTATAGATTAGAAACCCCCTTAAATCACCCCATTTTCAAAACGGCTCTGTGAAGAATATCGCCTTGCCAAGCCCCTTGGCCTACCTGCGATCACCCTTCTTAACCTTCCACTCACAACCCGTGAGCAGACCGAGTTCGTAGGATAGAATGAAACGAGCTGTATAAATTTTATATATTTAATAACCCAAGGGGGTCGGTACTAATTAATAGCATATACAGAAATATACAATATTAATATGATCAAGTATAAATATACGAGCTAAAGAGCGATGATACAGCACATAAAACAAAAATGGGAATAAAATATAGAGTAATACCAGACCTAAGGAAGACTCCTGAACACAGCTCTCCCTCTTAGTTGTCTCTCTTCCAGGCTCCACACAAAGACAAAAGACTTCACCTCACCTCAGTGCTGTCCAGCTCCACCCTTCACCCCCCTTTTGGACATCTGGGATATCACACTGACGATGGTATGCACATAAAACCACTGGAGCGAATTGACCACCAATGTAAACACAGCTCTACATTCCTACAGATATGTGAGACTGATACGAATGAAGAATGATACATGTCCAAGAAAGATACATAAATTGAGGGTCTCATCACACCTCCCCTTTTTAGAGCGTGTCGGGAGGAAGGAGGAGCCTTCGTTCCTCTTCCACCCGCACCTCCGCAGCCTCACCCCGCCAGGACAGGCCATCGGCATTGCCATGGGCCTGGCCAGGCTTGTGCCGGATGTCATGGTTGTATTGCTGCAGCACCAGGCTCCAACGTAACAACCGTCCATTCAGACCTGCAACACGTTTGATCCAGATCAGAGGGTTGTGGTCCGTCACCACAGTGAAGGGGCGCCCATACAAGTAAGGCTGCAGATGCTGCAAGGCCCAAACAATTGCTAGGCATTCCTTCTCCACTGTGGCGTAGGCCACCTCCCGCGGCAGAAGCTTTCGGCTGAGGTACTGCACCGGATGCTCTTGCCCCGCTGAGTCAAGCTGGCTGAGTCCATAGGTGCTGGCGTCTGTCTGTAGCACAAGCGGATGTGACTCATCGTATGCCTGAAGTACAGGTGCGTTCGCCAGGGCCGCTTTCAGGGCCTGGAAGGAGTGCTCGCAAGCATCCGTCCACTGGACAGTTTGCGGCAACTTCTTCTTGGTGAGGTCCGTCAAGGGGGCAGCCAGAGCACTATAGTTCGGTACGAACTTCCTATAGTACCCTGCCGTACCCAGGAAAGACATCACCTGTCGCTTGGTCCGGGGGGTTGGCCAGGACGTGATTACATCCAGCTTTTCAGGTTCTGGTTTCAGGGTTCCCCCACCTACCCAGTGTCCCAGGTATTGGACCTCACGCATGCCCAGCTGACACTTTTCCGGTTCGATGGTCAAGCCCGCACTGTGGATCCGCCCCAGCACCTGCGCCAGGTGCTGTAGGTGTTCCTCCCAAGTAGAGCTGAAGAGGGCAATGTCATCCAGGTACGCAGTGGCAAACCCTTCGCATCCCGTCAGTAGGGAGTTGACCATCCGTTGGAAAGTGGCAGGGGCATTCTTCATGCCGAATGGCATGACAGTGGACTCGTACAGTCTGAACGGGGTGATTAAGGCCGATCGCTCCTGTGCCTGAGGTATCCACATGGTGAATGGCCTGGTCAGTTCTCCCGGGCTTCGCGGAAAACAGACCAGGTAGGGAGTGCAAAACTTCATCCAGCTGGGCCTCAGCCAGCAGGGGGTTCACCTGTGCCTTCTTGTTGGACCCATCCTCCTGAAAATGAGCAAGCAAGTCAACAAGGTCTTCTTCCCCCTCCTCTAGCAGACTGCATACCGGAAAGGCACTAGCTTCCCGGTCATGATGATCCTTCATCATGTTGACATGGAAGCCCTTATGCCTGTTCCGGCCTGGATCAACAGTGACCAGGTAGCTGACGCTGTTGACCTGCTGGTGCACGACGTATGGATCGGTCCATTTCGCCTCAAGCTTGTCCTGGGGCTCAGGGACTAGGACCCATACTTTCTGCCCCGGCTGGTATGTTCTCTCACGGGCATTCTGATCATACCAGCTCTTCTGGTCGGCCTGAGCCTGGACCATGTTGTTATGCACCAGCTGCGCCATAGCCTGCATTTGGTCATGGAATCGCAGGACATACTCCACGACTGGCACACCTTGGATGGCCGTTTCTCCTTCCCAGGACTCTTTCACAAGAGTTAGGGGCCCATGCACACGTCTCCCGTACAAGAGCTCTAAGGGGGAGAACCCCGTTGAGGCTTGAGGCACCTCCCGGTAAGCGAACAGCAGGTGCAGGAGATAAGGCTCCCAGTCGCGCCCGTGGGACTTGACTAACATCCTGAGCATCTGCTTCAGGGTGCAATTGAACCATTCACACAGGCCATTGGTCTGTGGGTGATACGGGCTGATACCAGATGTTGCACCTCTGTTACTTTACACAGGTCTTGCATCAAGGCAGACATGAACTGGGTACCTTGGTCTGTGAGCATCTCTCTGGGAAATCCAACACGGGAGAAGATGCCTACTAGAGCCTTGGCCACTACATCAGCCCGGGTGGAAGACAGAGCGACAGCTTCCAGGAACCTAGTAGCGTAGTCTACTACAGTTAATATGAAACGTTTCCCGGTGCGACTGGGAATGGACAGGGGTCCAATGAGATCCACAGCCACCCACTGGAAAGGTTCGGTTATGATGGGCATAGGTATCATTGGGGCTTTTGAGCCTTGCCCCGCCTTGCCCCGCCTTGCCCATCCTCTGACAAGTGTCACATGAATGGCAGTATTTAGCTACATCTGTCCCCATTTTCGGCCAGTAGAATAAGTGGCTGAGGCGAGCCTTGGTCTTAGCGATCCCCAGGTGGCCTGCCAGTGGAATATCATGAGGAATCCGGAACAACTCCACCCGATAGGGTTGGGGTACCACCATATGTTTCTCCCTGAGCCGACTTTCTTTTCCCTTTGTGGGGATCGTTTCCTGGTACAACCTCCCTTGCTCCCAGTACACGCGGTCCTTGTCCGACTCCAAGGGAGTCCAATGCATCCAGACTGCGGTCAGCTTGGACAGCATCCCTGAACTCCTGACTGAAACCAGAAAGAAGAGATGCGCATGTCACATACCCGCCGGACACCTCCGGCTCCAGTGCGGGGAGGCTAGTCATGGCGGTCTCAGTGCCATCTCCGGGTGACAGAGGGAACGGTTCAGGGGTCGGAGCGCCTTCCACCCCACTAGCACTCTGGCTGTGGGTTACCACCGCAACTCCAGCAGTCCGTTCCTCATCCGGATCGGCCCTGAGATCCCCGTGACCCACCTGACCACCTGGCACATTGTCATCAGTTGGGTGCTGATCTGAGGTACTCTGGAAATCTGCAAGGCAATAATTAGCAATTACATTGACATTGCATTCATTCATTGATTCACAGTGAACTGCATGGGTGAATGGCTCAGCCAGGGTCACACTGAGGGGGCTATAACCACCCGCAGATGTGGGCGGGGCTACAGCCAGGTTAACATTCCACAGCCCCTCATGTACATGCTCACTGATTCCTTTAGCTGGGCACACAGCAGGAGGAAGCAGGCAGATGACCCCTTCCTCTGCCTGTGTGACAGGCTTCAACACCACATTAAAATCATCCTTCAGTACAGACATTTTGTCACAGCGAGGTGGGGCTACTCCCACCCCATATTGGGACACCAAGGGCCCCAAATCTGTTCCCAATAATACATTGGCAGGCAGATCAGACATTAGCCCCACATTACGCATTCCTTTTCCCGCACCCCAGTCCAAATGGACGCAAGCCATGGGCACAGTTAAGCGTTCTTGTCCAATACCCCTCAGGGTCAGAGTTTTTCCAAGGATAATACTGTCCGGAGGGACCAAGTCAGGTTGCACCAGAGTAACATCCGCCCCAGTGTCCCGAAATCCCATGACCACTTTATCCCTTACAGTAACCTGTTGACGGTTGGCATTGGATTGCAACCCCTCCCTCCCCACCAAGTATACAGATGAGCCAGCTGCCGTGGCTGGGGAAACAGGGGGCTTCTTAGAGCGGTTAGGGCACTCCGCCTTGAAATGTCCTGGCTGGTTACAGGCGTGACACCGCCAGACCTCTCCTTGGGACTTGGAGGGGGTCCCTGGGGCGCCCAGAGTTCTTGGGACAGGGGAAGTAGAGGGGGCACCCGGGACAGAGTTTGTCTTACCCCACTTGGAGACCGCAGGCTGTGGTGAACTCCAACTTTGCCCCTCCTTCCAGCTTGAGGGTCTCTGCAGTGTGGCTCCTCTCTTGGTCCCTTGCTCCCTGGTGGACACATAGTCGTCAGCAATCTCTGCAGCCTGGTCTGCTGTCTTGGGTTTCTGATCACACACGAACTGGAGGACCTCCAGAGGGCACACCTGGAGAAATTGTTCCTTTATCATAAGGTCCCCAAGTTCCTCAAATGTGGTGACAGCAAGTTCTTTGATCCACTGCCAGAATGTGGCCTGTAAGTGGTGCAGAACATCCGCATAGCTCTCTGTGGGACCCGGCTGTATATTCCAGAACTTTTTGCGGTACACCTCCGGCGTGAGCCGGTATCTCCGGATCAGCGCCGCTTTGATGGTCTCAGTCCGCGTCCTCTGGTAAGCTCGTGGAAACATCCAGGCCTTTTCCCTTCAGCCGGGGAGACAGGTAACGGGCCCATTCTGCCTGGGGAATATGATGCTGCTTACACGCCCTCTCAAATCCCCGCAAGAACGAGTCCAAGTCCCCGTTATCTTCCAAGACTGGAAAGTCCTCGGATCGCATCTTTAGTGCTTGGGCTCCTGGAGTTTGTGCAGGGGAAGGTTGCACCTGCTGGAAAAGTTCAGCTTTTTTAGCTCAAGCTGATGCTCCCTCTCCACCTGGTGTTCACGGGCCTCTCGCTCAGCCTCTCTCTCCGCCCGACGCTCTGCGGCAGCGGCCTCTCTCTCCGCCCGGCGCTCTGCAGCAGCGGCCTCTCTCTCCGCCCGGCGCTCTGCAGCAGCTTGGTACTGGAGAATCACCTGCAGACAGGTGTTAGAGTCACCGGCGTCTAGCTGCTGTAAGGCCATTTGCAAGTATAAGTCCGTTACCCCCACAGAACTGGGGCTACTGGTCCCTCCAGGCAAAGTTACCTCTGGGGTCCGGGCACCTGCTGAACAGTCTGGCATGGTGATGTTTTCTTGTGCCAGCCTCTCAGGACTTTGCTCCTCGTCCTGCCCGGCTGCAGCACCCTCCATATCAGCCATCTGCTCAACGTTTGTATCAGTCAGTTGCTGACGTCCCCTGGCTCCACTTCTCAGAGACCAAGACATCCACTACAGTAGAAGCCGTTGCCAAATAAAAGATAGGACAGAAAGAGAGAAGAAGGGAGGGAACAGTACTGTACCAAACTTTCACCGTATTTTAAGCTTGATCTCATACCGAGCTCGTGCCATAGGGTTGCCACAATCCTCAGTGTCTGAGTGATACCACACCCACACACTGTTATCCTAAGATCCCACAACGTTGCCACCACTGTGAAGAATATCGCCTTGCCAAGCCCCTTGGCCTACCTGCGATCACCCTTCTTAACCTTCCACTCACAACTCGTAAGCAGACCGAGTTCGTAGGATAGAATGAAACAAACTGTATAAATTTTATATATTTAATAACCCAAGGGGGTCGGTACTAATTAATAGCATATACAGAAATATACAATATTAATATGATCAAGCATAAATATACGAGCTAAAGTGCGATGATACAGCACATAAAACAAAAATGGGAATAAAATATAGAGTAATACCAGACCTAAGGAAGACTCCTGAACACAGCTCTCCCTCTTAGCGGTCTCTCTTCCAGGCTCCACACAAACACAAAAGACCTCACCCCACCTCAGTGCTGTCCAGCTCCACCCTTCACCCCCCTTTTGGACATCTGGGATATCACACTGACGATGGTATGCACATAAAATCACTGGAGCGAATTGACCACCATTGTAAACACAGCTCTACATTCCTACAGATATGTGAGACTGATATGAACGAAGAATGATACATGTCCAATAAAGATACATAAATTGAGGGTCTCATCATCACAGGCTCCCCTCAAATAATTCAAAATAGCATTTGGGATATTTGTTAACCCTTTAAGCATTTCACAAGAATTAAAACAATATGGAGGTAAAATTTAGACATTTCATTTTTTTCCACTAATACATTCATTTAGTCCTAAAATCAGTAGCACACCTCTAATGAGGCGAAGTGAGGCGGCCGCAGGTAGGTGAGGATAACTTTTTTTTTTTCTTTTTTTAATAGACCGTTACCTACTGGAGGAACCCCTGCAGGTAACAGGCCCTATTTACTATCCTATCCCCGCTCCTGCTCATGGCCGCCCCCACTTCCCCTTCTGCTATAGGACGCAGAAGGGGGATGCAGAAGCGGCTGTGAGCAGGAGTGGGGATCGGTGAGTGAGGTCAAATACTACTATAATAATCGGAGACCCAGGGAAGGTGAGGGAACATAAAAAACAGTGTTACTCACCTCTCCTGCGATCCGGTGTTACTCCCAGCAGGCTTCGGCCCTCACATGAGCCAGGCTGACGTCATCCCAAATCTCTGATCATTATACCCTAGAGTATAATAATAGTTCATGGGTGGGCCACTATGGGGCATAATAGAGTGTGCAGGGGCCACAGTGGGGCATAATACTGCATGCAGGGGCTGCTGTGGGCCATAATACCGCGTGCAGGGGGCCACTGTGGGGCAAAATACCGCGTGCAGGGGGCCACTGTGGAACATTATAGTGTGTGTGTGTAAATGGGGCGTTATACTGCGTGGGGGCCAGGAAAGGGGGTGCTGTGCTATGGGGGGACACAGTCTATGCTAGTTACGCCCCTGACAAGGGGTATATTATATAAGGGGGCTTTATGAACTTAAGAGGTGTTATTTATATAAGGTCTTTATTAATACGAAGGGGGTTATTTATATAAGGGGCCATTAGGGAGCATTATATGTGTAAGGGGGTGGTCATTTATAAAAGTTCATTAGGGGACATCAATTATATAAGGAGGCATTAGGTGACATTATGAATAGAAGGGGGCATTACAGTGGGGAAAAAAAAGTATTTAGTCATCCACCAATTGTGCAAGTTCTCCCACTTAAAAAGTTGAGAGAGGCCTGTAACTGACATCATAGGTAGGCCTCAACTATGAGAGACAAAATGAGAAAACAAATCCAGAAAATCACATTGTCTGATTTTTTAAAGAATTTATTTGCAAATTATGGTGGAAAATAAGTATTTGGTCAATAACAAAAGTTCATCTCAATACTTTGTTATATATCCTTTGTTGGCAATGACAGAGGTCAAACGTTTTCTGTACATCTTCACAAGGTTGGCACACACTGTTGCTGGTATGTTGGCCCATTCCTCCATGCAGATCTCCTCTACAGCAGTGATGTTTTGGGGCTGTCGCTGGGCAACACGGACTTTCAACTCCCTCCAAAGGTTTTCTATGGGGTTGACATCTGGAAACTGGCTAGGCCACTCCAGGACCTTGAAATGCTTCTTATGAAGCAACCCCTTTTGTTGCCCTGGCAGTGTGCTAGGGATCATTGTCATGCTGAAAGACCCAGCCACGTTTCATCTTCAATGCCCTTGCTGATGGAAGGAGGTTTGTACTCAAAATCTCACGATACATGACCCCATTCATTCTTTCATGTACACGGATCAGTCGTCCTGGTCCCTTTGCAGAGAAACAGCCCCAAAGCATGATGTTGCCACCCCCATGATTCACAGTAGGTATGGTGTTCTTTGGATGCAACTCAGCATTCACTCTCCTGCAAACACGACGAGTTGTGTTTCTACCAAACAGTTCTACTTTGGTTTCATCTGACCATATGACATTCTCCCAATACTCTTCTGGAACTTCCAAATGCTCTCTAGCAATCTTCAGATGGGCCCGGATATGTACTGGCTTAAACAGGGGGACACGTCTGGCACTGCAGGATCTGAGTCCCTGGTGGCGTAGTGTGTTACTGACGGTAGCCTTTGTTACATTAGTCCCAGCTTTCTACAGGTCATTCACTAGGTCCCCCCATGTGGTTCTGGGATTTTTGCTCACCGTTCTTGTGATCATTTTGACGGGGAGAGATCTTGCTTGTCTTGTATGTCTTCCATTTTCTAATTATTGCTCCCACAGTTGATTTCTTCACACCAAGCTGCTTGCTTATTGCAGATTCAGTCTTCCCAGCCTGGTGCAGGTCTACAATTTTGTTTCTGGTGTCCTTCCACAGCTCTTTGGTCTTCACCATAGTGGAGTTTGGAGTGTGACTGTTTGAGGTTGTGGACAGGTGTCCTTTATACTGATAACAATGTCAAACAGGAGCCATTACTACAGGTAATGAGTGGAGGACAGAGGAGCCTCTTACAGAAGAAGTTACAGGTCTGTGAGAGCCAGAAATCTTGCTTGTTTTTAGGTGACCAAATACTTATTTTCCACCATAATTTGCAAATAAATTCTTAAAAAAAAAAAAATAAAAAAAAAAAAAAAATCAAACAATGTGATTTTCTGGATTTGTTTTTTCATTTTGTCTCTCATAGTTGAGGTCTACCTATGATGACAATTACAGGCCTCTCTCATCTTTTTAAGTGGGAGAACTTGCACAATTGGTGGCTGTGGGGAAGAAACCACCGAAGCAGCAGGACTGGAACGTGCTGGAAGACACCAGAGAACCTTCTCTGGGCCTCATATTAAAAAAGTGGTTATCCTGGACAACCCTTTTAAGGTAGCAATTGGGCTTTAATAAAGGGACTTTTCAGCTCATTTTTATTGATGATCTATCATTAGGACAGATCAGTAGAGAGTTCAGTAGACCCCCCGTCCCCCATATCAGCAGTTTGAAGGGGCTATGGTGCCTGTTTATATCACACACTGCCTGTTTATAGTGACCGTGTGATGTAATTACAGCCTTATCACATAGATGTATATAGGAAGAGTCACGGCGCTTACACAGGTACCACAGTTCATTCAAACAGCTGATCAGTGGGGGTCCTGAGCCCCACTGATTATTTTATTAATGACCTGGAAAACCTTTTAATTAGTAAACCTATGGGGCATTGATAAGGGGCACTATTTATACAGGTACACATGGACATTATTAAATATAAAGATGCACTTGGGAGTATTATAGGGGGTTATATCATATTTTATAATTGGGGTAGCAGCAGGATGGGAGCTTTGTGTAGGTGAGGACAATGTGGGTTGGATGCCTGGAAAAGTGAGGAGCCAAAGATATCTGTGTTGCAAACTTTACAGAGACAAGTCACAGCTGGAAGAAGTGGTCATGGTGGTCCAAAGGGAAGAGAAGGGAAATGTGACCGATTAGTCAGAGACTTCACCTGTAAGTCACAAAATGTTACTGCCCTGTATTCACCTAAATGATAAAGGATAAACACCTGATTGGTGGGAGTCTGTCTGCTGAGACCCCCACTGGGTCTGAAAACTGTTTCCCACCCTCACTGGGTGGGAATTCAGCCTGAATGCAGCCTGGCTGAATATAGGTGTGTCGCTTGGTGGATGGACGAACCCACGTGGCTCTCATTCACTTCAGTGGGAGTGCCAAAGATAGCTAAAGCACAGTACTCAGCTATCTGCGGTGCTCCTATTATAGAGAATGGGGGCCACGTGGGCTCGTCCATCCACCATGCAGAAGATGTGTGAAGTTATTGTCATTGTTAATGTTGTGTTGTTGATCTCTGATACTGAAGTAATACATGAAGAATTCCTAAAAACAGTTTTATAACTTTGTGTATTGTGTAGTGCTAGTAGCATTTAAACTGAATTTTTTTTTTTTTTGGGGGGGGGGGGGGGGGGGCGTCTTTCTATAGTCTGCCTCAGGCAGCAAAGAGGCTAGGTTCACGACTGCCTAAAATTAACACATTCACAAAGGGTTAAAGGAGAAAATGCATCTCACAGTTTGTTATGCAAGTTCTCCAGAGCACAGAAGTGCCCCATATGTGGTTGTAATAAGCTGTTTGGGTATATGGAAGAGCTCAAAATGGAAAGAGCGCTATTCGGCTTTTGGAGAGCAGATTTTGCTGGAATAGTTTTCTAGTGCCATGTCACATTTGCAGAGGCCCCAAAAGTACCAATATAATGGAAGTGACCCCATTTTGGAAACTACACCCCTCATAGAATTTATCTAGGGGTATAGTGAGCATTTTGACCTCACAGCTGTTTCACAGACTTTATTAACATTGGGACGTCAAAATGAAAAATTACTTTTTTTCCCCAATAAACCATCCATTTATCAGCATATTTTTAATTTTTGCAAGTGGTTAAAGAAGAAACAACACCCCACAGTTTGTTACACAATTTCATCTGAACACAGAAATGCCCCATATGTGGTTGTAATCTGCTGTTTGGGAACATGATGGGGCTTAGAATGGAAAGAGCACTATTTGGTTTTGGAGGGCAGCTGTGGCTGGAATAGTTTTCAGGTGCCATGTCGCATTTGCAGAGCTCCTAAAGTACCAATACAATGGAAATCCCCCAAAAAGTGACCCCATTTTAGAAACTACACCCCTCAAGGAATGAATCAAGGGGTATCATCATTTTGAGCCTAAAAATGCTTTCCAAAAATTAATGTACAAAGTGAAAACTGAGGTTTTTAAAGAAATATCCAATTTCAGTACCTAATACGTTGCGGCCACTTTGTGGCATCAGAGACATGAACTCCTAAAAGTATTAAGTGAGCTATCCCGGGGACAAAAAAAAATTATATATGTAGGTGTAAACTGCTGCTTAGGCACACAGCAGGGCTCAGAAGGGAAGGAGCACTGTGTTTTTATAGCTTTTGGAGTATAGATTTAGAGGGACTTTCTGGACACATGTTTTTGCAGAGTTCTAGAGGTGCCAGTAAACTGGAATTCCCCAAGAAATGACCCCATTTTGTAGGGACAATTTTAGGGTCTCTGCAAATGTGACATGGTGTCCAAAAGCCAACACTCTAAATATGCGCTCCAAAAGCACATAGCAGTTTAAGCCCACGTGTATGAAACTGTTGTACCCAGGATAACATACTTAATGTCATATGTGGGTATAAACTGCTATTTGGGCACAAAAGGGAAGGAGCGCTATTTTGGTTTTTGGAGCACAGTTTGGTTTTTGGACATTATGCCACTTTTGCAGAGCCCTTGAAATGTCAATAAAATTGAATCCGGAGACATGTCACCCCATTTTGAAAACTACACCCTTCAAGGAATTTATCAACTGGGGTCAGTGGCGTAACTAGGAATGGCTGGGCCCCAAGGCGAACATTTGACATGGGCCCCATAATGGTCCCTGCACACAGTATTATGCCCCATAGTGGCCCCTGCACAGAGTATTAAGCCCCATAGTGGCCCCTGCACACAGTATTATACACCATAGTGGACCACTCATGAATGATTATTATACTCTGGGGTCTTTTCAGACCCCAAAGTATAATGATCGGAGACTCAGGGGAGGATAAAAACATAAAAAACAATGCTACTTACCTCTCCCTGGCCCCGATGCACTCTGGTGAGTTACTTCGGCCATCTTCAATGTTGGACCACATCTCACGTGATCCAGGCCGGGGTTGTGACACAATGAAGTCGGCCGACGTCTGGGACGTCACCAAACAGGCCCGAAGCCTGTCGGAGCATAGGAGAGATAAGTTAGTGTTTGTTTTTTTTTGTTTTTTTTTTTATGTTCGCTCACCTCCCCTGGGCGGCCCCGATAGTTATACTTAGAAGTCTGAAAATACCCCCCCCCCCCCCCCGAGTATAACGATAGCAGTGTTTGTGGGGTTCACGGTAGCGGCTGCCACAGGGCTCCGGGCCCCTTAATGTCCCGGGCCCTGTGGCAGCCGCTATCGCTGTTCCCCCGATATTTACGCCCCTGAGTGGGGTAGTGAGCATTGTTAACCCTTAAGTGTTGCATTAATTTAATTTCCAGAAATTAATGTGCAGCTGATAATGAAAAGTTAAAAATGAAATTTTTCCATAGATGTGCCATTTCAGTAACCAATATGTTGTGCCCAGCTTATGTCTGTAGAGACACACAGTCCAAAAACTGTTAAGTGGGTATCCCGGGCACAACAGCTTTTGGAGCGTTCACCTGATACAAGTCGGGCACAACATATTACGCACTGAAATGACGTATTCCTGGAAAAATTGTCATTTTCACCATCAGCTGTGTATTCATTTATGGAAAATTAATGCAACACTTGGGGGTTAAATGCGCTCACTGTACCCCTGGATAAATCCCTTCAGGGGTGTAGTTTCCAAAATTTGGTGACATGTTAGGGTATTCCACTTTACTGGCGTTTCAGCTCTGCAAAAGTGCAATGGCATCCAAAAACCAAACCGTCCAAGTCTGTGCTCTAAAAACCAAATAGCGCTCCTTCCTTTCTGTGCCCGGCTGTGCCCATACAGCAGTTTATACCCACATATAACATTGAATACATTATCCTGGGTACACCAATGTCATACCTGTGGGCATAAACTCCAATTTGGGCACACAGCAGGGCACAGAAGGGAAGGAGTGCTATGACTTTTGGAGTGCAGATTCAGATGTTTGGTATCTAGAAGCCATGTCATGTTTGTAGAGCCTGTAAGGTACCAGAAAAGTGGATTCCCCAAAGGAGTGACCCCATTTTTAAAAGTGCACCCCTCAAAGAATTTATCAGGGGCTGTAGTGGTGAAAAGTGAATACGTAAGCTGTGCGGAGTACATTGGGAACACCAAATTCCCTACTATTTCCCCAGTAGTTCCTATTATTGGGGGGGGGGGTCACTCTGGGGGTCAATTCTGGTTTATTTTCCGTCATAAGCTCTAAATCTGATATACGCTCACACAGTGTAATGTCTCTGCCTGTTCGGGTCTCTGCGCCACCTTCCGCTCACACGCTGTGGCGCAGAAGGCGTGTTCAGTTTGATTCCTTGCTTAAGATTCTTGTTGCTCAGTCCGAACACTGTCCTAGACTATGTAATTGAATTTCAGCCACACCTGTCTCCTGCACCTTGTTTCTTCTGCTACTCAAATAGTTAATCTTAGCTTTGCTTGTGTGATTGACAGCCTATCTACCAATCAAGTCTGGGGCAGGTCTTGGACTTGCTATAAACAGGTCATCAGCTCACACATGGTCGCTGGCTATTGAGATTCTGTCTTGTGACTTTGTCCCTGCTGGCTCCTTTTTCTGCTATTGTTGTATTTCTGACTTCTGACCTTTGGCTCCCCTTGTGACTACTCTCCTGGATTTTGTTTTGGTACTGCATTGCTCAACTGTTACCGACCCCTTGGCTTGCTGACTCTGCTTCTGTCTTGTTTTGTCTTGTTCTATGTGTCACTTATTTAGTGAAGGGATCGTCTCCAAGTTGTCATCACCTAGAGGACAGTCAGGCAAGTAGGCAGGGCCAGTGTGTGTGTGTGTGTGTGTGTGTGTGTGTGTGTGTGTGTGTGTGTGTGTGGGGGGGGGTTCAGCTTTAGGGCTCACTGTCTTGTTGTGCCCCTCCCCCCGGGGTTCTGCAGCAGTACTGGGGAATTGCTCAACTGGCAATTCCCTTATACACAGCTTATACATTCCCTTCCTGCCGCAGCCAGTTATGTTCTAATGATTTGGCGATTTTTGTTTTTTTATGTCTTCATATTGTACAAGCTATAAATTTTCTTTATTTTTCTGGTGATGTAGCCATATGAGGGCTTGTTGTTTGCGGTATGAGATGTATTTTGTAATGACATCATTTTTGGGTGCCTACAAATTTTTATTAACTCTTTCTTGGGGGATTTAAAAGAAAAAAAAAAAAATCGTCAATTCTGGGATTGCGTTTTACCTTTTAAGTTTTTCGCCATGCATCATACAGCATAAGTAACATGTTACCTTTATTCTGCGGGTCGATACGAATATGGCGATAATCGTATTTTGCAGAACAAAAAGCCATTTGGGGAAGGAAATCAATTATTTTTGCATCACCATCTTCTGAGAGGTGTTACATTTATATTTTTCGGTTCACAGAGTTAGTTGAGGGCTTATTTTTTGCGGGAGAACCTGTGCTTTTCATTGGTACTGTTGTGGGGTACATGTGACTTTTTTATCACTTTTTATAGCATATTTTGTAAGGTGAGATTGTGAAAAATCAACCAGCAATGCTCTGATCGCTAGTTCAGTACTATAGACTGCAATACACGAGTATACACGTGTATTGCAGTCTATACAGGAAGTCAGCCTATGCAGACGCCTGAGGTCCCGGCCGGATCAGCCAGGTATTGGAGGCTCCATGCAGCCTGGGGTCACTGATCAGACCCCAGATAATAGATATCGGCACCCCCCCCCCCCCCCCCTTCCCATCTCGTCGCTGTGGGTGCTGGGGGCGGCGGCAACTTGGTGGAACCCCTTGGACGCCACTGTCATGTTTGACCGCAGCTCAGCTCTGACCGGAGGTTATGCAGCAGGGTGTTAGCTGTCATTTACAGCTAACACCCACTCTCGATGTTTCCCACTCAGATAGTGAGCGGGCGTCCGGCCTCGGGCGTAGTATTACACCCTGGTGCGCGAAGTAACTAGCGCCCAGGACATAATAATACGTCCAATGTCGTTAAGAGGTTAAAAGGGGTATACCCACAACAATCAATCATATTTCATAGAAAAATAAGTTACAAAATACTACTGTCACCTGGTAAAATTGAAAGCAATTAGCAAATGTGTTTATGTCACTAAAAAAAGTCCAATGAAATCCCCCTATCCCTTCCACTGTTTGAGCACTGTTGTCAATGAATATGACCTGTAATCCATCTTCATTTAGGACTACCGAGTCCAGTCTGTTTCTTTCACTTTCCTATAGCTGCTTATTAGGTCAGGGCTACATATCCATGCACGTGCCACCCTAATACATGAAGCATGTGCAGTGCATGAATGATTTCTGTTAGGGGTAATGGCCAGTGCAGCAGTTAGAAATCACACAGAGCAAGGTACACCTAGGAAATGTAGTCACATGCTCCATAGTGAGGTCTGACCACTCTGGCCATTGCAAGCTGAAAATGTAATGATACTATTGGGGTGCAGATCTCAAAAGAGTGGGCACATAGGAGGTGGGTGAAGTCACAGGTACAGTGCAGATGGTTTATCTGTATGGTTCAAAACAAATATTGTAACCACTGGAGAAGTGCTGAAGGTATGTGTATCAAAATAAAGAAATCCAAAACAAAGAACTCAAGTACACTAAAATATAACTTTTAATTATCTAAAAGTTTGTTGTCAACTTGATACATAAAAAAAACCTCAAAAAATTGGCTAACAACTAAATGAATATTGTGTATAGCCAGATCAAATTGAGAAAAAAAAAAAAATAATAATTTAGGGATTGATATAGATAGGTCAGCCATCCGTTAGAAATTATTTTGTAATCCTCAATTGGTGAGACATGAATGGTCACACTCCAACTAAAAAGACCAATGGCTTTATGGCTGCCTAGCCAGTAAAAGACCAGCCCACTAGTCTGTCTGAATAGCTAACTGGAGAGTTTACATTACACTCTCAAGATATCTGGCTAAATGCTGGCTGTATAGTTGTATGTTGGGAAAATCCCTTTAAGAAGGAAGTTCCACATTATTAAAGGGGTTGTCCAGGATAAACTAAAAATTTAACACTAAGATAAACCCCCTCCCCCCATACTCACCAGTCTTCATGTCCTCTTCTTCTGCTGGGTGTCACTTCCTTCAGGGGAGCTGGAGCTTGCGCAATAGAATGCCAGCAGAAGTGAATAGTAGCAGTGGGCCTCCCACGCATGCGCAATAGAACAGCTCTATTGCACAGAAGAGGAGACAGCAGCACCACCAAAGAAAGTGATCTCCAGGACAAGAAGATAGTAAGCATGATGGGGTGAGGAGGGGGTTGGGGGACTGAGTTAGTTAAGTAGGCAGGGCTAGTAGTCCGCAGGCTAGCTAGGGAAACAGGGAGGGAGTGAGGGGGGGGGGGAATCTGAGTCAACAGCAATGCATTATGGTAGTTGTAGGCTAAGACAGCAGGAAGCCACCCATGTAAACAAATGCAGAGGATGCTAGGAGCTCCCAAAGAAACTCAGAAATCACTGAAAACACTGCTAAAGATATTTAAGTGCACTTATTAACCCATTAATAGCACTAACAGACTTTTTTTTTAAATAATTTTTTTGCCCGAAAAACTTTAAGCAGGCCACAGGTTTCAATCAATACGAGAAAGAAAAAGCACCTCTCTGCTGACAAAACGTGTCAAATACTGCAATGCCTCAGAACATTAGATATTTATTGAAAGCTAAAGCGTGATCATCACACTGAAGATATTTGTTGCTCATTCAGAGCACAGACGGTTTCATGCAGATAAAGGCATAGTGAGGAAGAATTCTGCCAGACAAATTCATCGGATTAAGAGAACAGCAACTAAAATACCATTACAAAGCAGCAAACACATATTTGAAGCTGCTGGTTCCTCTGAAGTCCCACAAACCTCAAGGTATAGGATCCTCCAGAGGCTTGTAGTTGTACATAAACCTACAATTCAGCCACCCCTAAACAGTGCTCACAAGCAAAAACAGTTCCACACCCATAGAATACAGGTGACATATCATTTTGGCTGCACAGTAAACACCGTAAAAACAAAGCTCATAAGAAAGTTGCACAAACGCAGTTTTTCTCCAGTTGTACCCCATTCTGAATTTTTTTCCAGCTTCCCAGTCCATCATACAGAATATTAAATGGTATCATTATGAAGTATAGTTTGTCCTGCAAACAGTAAGCCCTCGTATGGCTCTGAGGATGGAAAGATAAAAATGTTAGGAAGTTTGAAAGCTGGGACTCAAAAACGAAAATTAAAAATGCCTGTGATGGAAAGGAGTTAAAAACATGCAAAATACATTGTGTGAATCCAACCTTACCAACATTTCTGATAGAATGGGTTGTTCTAAAGAGTTCAAACCTTAATGCTTCATCATAAGTAGTTGTGGGCAAATATATACAGTGGCTTGCAAAAGTATTCATGCCCCTCGAACTTTTTCACATTTTGTCACCTTTACAACCACAAACTTAAATGTATTTTATTGAGATAATAAGTGATAGCCCAACACAAAGTAGCAGATAATTGTGAAGTGGAATGCAAATGATACATGGTTTTCAAAATTTTAATCAAAAAATTGTGTGACGAGCAAAGGTTTTCAGCCCCCTGTCCTCTGATACCCCTAAATAAAATCCAGTGCAGTCAATTGCCTTCAGAAGTCTTTTAATTAGTTAATAGAATACAGCTGTGTGCAATTTAGTCTCAGTTTGTTAGAGAACACTAATGAATAAACAGAAACATGAAGACCAAGGAACTCACCAGACAGGTCAGAGATAAAGATGTGGAGAAGTTTAAAGCAGGGTTAGGTTATAAAAACATATCCCAAGCTTTGAGCATTCCAAGGAGCACTGTTCAATCCATCATCCAAAAATGGAAAAATTATTCTACAACTGCAAAGCTGCCAAGACATGACCCCGTCCACCTAAACTAACAGAAGAGCACTAGCCAGAAAAGCAGCCAAGAGGCCCATGGTCACTCTGGAGGAGCTGCAGAAATCCGCAGCTCAGGTGGGAGAATCTGTCCACAGGACAACTATAAGTCGTGCACTCCACAAATCTGGCTTTATGAAAGAGTGGCAAGAAGAAAACCATTGTTGAAAGAAAGACATAAGAAGTGCCGTTTGCCACAAGCCATATAGGGGACACAGCAAACATGTGGAAGAAGGTGCTCTGGTCAGATGAGACCAAAGTAGACCTTTTTGGCCTAAAGGCAAAGCGCTGTGTGTGGCGGAAAAGTAACACTGCTCATCACCCTGAACACACCATCCCCACTGTGAAACATGGTGGTGGTGGCAGCATCATGCTGTGGGGAGGCTTTTCTTCAGCAGGGAAGCTGGTCAGAGTTGATGGGAAGATGGATGGAGCTAAATACAGGGCAATCCTGGAATAAAACTTGTTGGAGGCTGCAAAAGACTTGAGACTGAGGAGATTCACCTTCCAGCAAGACAATGACCCTAAACACACAGCCAGAGCTACAGTGGAATGATTTAGATCAAAGAATATTCATGTGTTATAATGGTCCAGTCAAAGTCCAGACCTAAATCCCATTGAGCATCTTTGGCAAGACATGAAAATTGCTGTTCACAGACGCTCTCCATCCAATCTGGCTGAGCTTGAGCTATTTTGCAAAGAAGAATGAGCAAAAATCTCAGTCTCTAAATGTGCAAAGCTGGTAGAGATATACCCCAAAAGACTTGCAGCTGTAATTGCAGCAAAAGGTGGTTCTAAAAAGTATTGATATAGTGGGCTGAATACTTTTGCATGCCACTTTTCAGATTTTTATTTGATTAAAACTTTGAAAACCATGTATCATTTTCCTTCCACTTCACAATTATCTGCTACTTTGTGTTGATCTATCACTTAAAATCTCAATAAAATACATTTAAGTTTGCAGTTGTAAGGTGACAAAATGTGAAAATGTTCAAGGGGTATGAATACTTTTGCAAGGCACTGTACTTACAAAATTGTTGTTACAGCTTGGAGAAGGCCATTCTCCGTTTCAGCATGTTTGATCCAATTTTTAAAAACACATATGTGGTTTACAAAACCGCATGTAGTTTTGATATAAAACGCTTGCACTTTTCAGGTGATGGATTTTATGCTCCAATGGTATGGAACTGAGTAAAACACCTGAATTCAATGACTGAGAAGTGTGTCCCAATACCTTTAACCATATACACAGCATTCTGTATTATTTGGCAAATTATATCTCTGTTTTTCCTAAATTGTCGATGCAAACGACAGTCAGTACAAATGTTCAAATCTTCAACCATTAGAGTATAAATCAAATTTTATAAGACAAACCTTCCAATGATAACATTTTTTTTTCACAAATTAAGAACTCAAAATCCACTGTTCCAAATTATGCACAACAGTTTCTAAACTTTTTATAGTTTGTAAGAACTGAAAAAGGTCATTTGCAGCATTAAGAGGTGACATGTACTGAAATCAAAAGTTAACATAAAAACCCCTTTGATATCAACTTCACAATTTTTGCATCCATTCAAATTATGAGTTTTTTGATAGTTTATGGTTGAATTTCTTTGATGGATGTCAGAATACCCTCACAGAGCTGCTGTTTTGATGTGAACTGCCTCCCACCCTCATAGATCTTTTGCTTGAGGATATTCCAAAGGTTCTCAATAGGGTTGAGGTCAGGAGAGGATGGTAGCTACACCATGAGTTTATCTCCTTTTATGTCCATAGCAGCCAATGACTCAGATGTATTCTTTGCTGCATAAGCTGGTGCATTGTCATGCACAAAGATGATTTTGCTTACTTCGTAACAGGCCAAATTACAAGTTAACACAAAAACCCTTTGATATCACCTTCACAATTCTTGCATCCATTAAAACTGAGTTTTTGGATAGTTTGCTTGAACTTCTTTGAAGGATAGCAGAATACCCTCCCAAAGCTGCAGTTTTGATGTGAACTGCCTCCCTCCCTCATAGCTCTTTTGCTTGAGGATACTCCAAAGGTTCTCAATAGGGTTGAGGTGAGAAGAGGATGGTAGTTACATGATGAGTTTATCTCCTTTTATGCCAATAGCAGCCATGACTCAGATGTAATCTTCGCTACATGAGATGGGGCATTGTCATGCACGAAGATGATCTTGCTACGGGAGGCACAGTTCTTTTTGTACCATGGAAGAAAGGGGTCAGTCAGAAACTCTAGATACTTTGTAGAGATAATTTCCACATCTTCACAGAACCTAAAGGGGCCTACAAGTTCTCTCCCCATGATTCCAGCCCAAAACATGACTCCACCACCTCCTTGCTGAAGGCAGTCTATTACTGTGCAGGCTCCCTGCACTGAAGGCTCTCCAACCCCTCTGCCCTTGAATGACCTTTTTAGTGGTCTCCTGTTGAATGCTAGATTCAACACTCAAAATGTGAGGTTTTTTTGCGAATGTTCAATGCAAACAACCCAGGACACTACAAAGGAAGGGACTGCTCATAGGTTGCTTGCAAGGAATTTGTTTCCCTCAGTTATACAGCTAGTACAACCATCAACCAGCGTTGGGAAACCATGTTTCAAATGCTTTACCTCTCCAAATTGCTTTACCACCCGGACTCCGCACAGATCATCTGTTCTAGCAGCGTCGGGGTGCAGAAAGCATCTAGTGGCCAGGATTGCAGTGCCAAACCTAATCAAGTAATAGGAGTGGTGCTGCGGTTCATTGAAATCAGGACTATGCAGTGGACTTTTCATTCAATCATTTCTGTATGGAGTTAACACCCATCCAAAAATACTGTGTAAAAAAAAAAAAAAAAAAAAAATCAAACAAGGCTAACATTTTTATATATTTATTTGATGTTTGAAATCAGAAAATACAATAACCCTTCCCCGATGTCAGTGCTGTTCTTTCTTTAGAGTACAACAACATGTGATATCAGCGGGGTATATTCAGGTAAAGGTTAACGTGATTTCTCAAGGCTGAATTCTACGCTATCATACCTGCTGTGACATTATGATTAAAGAACTGTATTATTCATATTGGGTGAGGGTTTGGTAGTTTTCCTTTTTCGCAATGTAAGTAATTAATTACATAAAAGATTAATACCACCAGCAACAAATTATACCTTCACTATTAGGACAAAAGTATTGGGACACTTACACATTATACCCACATAGCTTTTATGACATCCCATTCTAAATCCATTATTATACCGTTGATCTCCTCCTTGTAGCTAAAACTGCTTACACTCTGAGTATTCACTGAGAAGAGTAATACATGAAAACATAACTTTTACTAAAAGTACACTTATGGAGAAAAAAAAACAAAAAAAACAAAACACAACAAAAAAAAAAAAAAAAAAAAAAACACACGACATGGACCGCACATGCCACCTTATACATTGATCTAATTCTTCTCAGAAAAATCTACAAAAATTTGCATGAGGTTCTTAGTATACATATTGATCAAGGTGCATAAGCCCACTAGCCACTTCACGGCGACCTCTATATAGTGGGTCCCTACTCTACTGGGTGTAGCACCGCACAGCAACCACCACCACCACCACCGCAATGCAGCGCCCACAGGGAGAGCGACCCAGTGGTCCGGCAACACCCCTGCCACCAGACCAAGCCCCCAGGCTCTGGGCCACACCACCCCACAAGCACCGCACCACAGGAGCGACAGACACCATGCAGCACCACACCATGTGAACAGATCTCAAAAAATTCACCTTACCATATTGCTTCAGTCATAGGACTGAGAGCTTGTAGGTGGTCCCTTTTGCAGCCTCCTGCTAATTAAAAACACCTGGACCAAATGGGAGGAGTTCTGGTACCAAGGCAAAACAAAAAAAGTGAGGGGATAGAATTACCATAGTACACTTATGAAGGGAAGGGGGAGGGAAAAAACAAAAAAAAAAAAAAAAAAAAAAAAAAAAAACACTCACCACGACATGGACCGCACATCCTACCTTATATATTGATCTAATGCTTCTAACTTTTACTAATATATTCGGATAAAAATAGAGCTCAGTCCACACTTTAAATGAAAGAAGTGCACCAGCTGAAACAAAATTATTGTTACTCTAATGTTCCTCAACGCGTTGAGGAAGTGGATATGCCTGGTGGATACGCCTGGAATAAAATCCACTATATGCAGTTAAAGAACAAAATAGTTTTAAATATGGAATAGTATAAGACTACAATAATTTGACCTGGAGAATATGCATGTTTGAATAGCTATGAATGGTGGATTTTATTCCAGGTGTATCCACTAGCAAAATATCAGCCCAGGCAGTAGCCATTTGAAGTGTGAAATTAACACTATTTAAGGGATTGATCTGGGGTGTAATAAGTGCATTTATGCATTACGCTCATACTTATACAGTATATCATCTTCCTGATGGCGAAATGAGTGCATTTATGCATTACGTTCGTACTCATATCCTCCTGATGAGCTACGGCAAAACACGTTGACGAACATTAGAGGAACAATAATTTTCAAATTCTGTAGCATCTGTTAATAGGTGCCGCCCCACCATTTTGATACCTGATGTGCTAGTTAGTCTTTGTAATGTCAGAAGGGCGGTATCAGGCAGGAGGCATGATTCCGAGCTCCAATCAGAGGCAGCCAGTTGGCAGAGCTCAGAATCACACCCCTTGTCTGCTCCTGCCTGACACTGTCCTCCTGACAGTACAGTGTAAATAGCACATTAGGCACAAAAAATAGCACCATTGATTGCTTGGGAATGGTGGGGGCTAGAGAAAAGTCCAACTGTGCCAGAATCAGTAGAGCGGTATCTATTAATAGATGGAAAGTGCTGGACTTGTTGGGGGTGTTGAAAGGTCCTCTTTAAGGTTAAGTCCCCATTATACCTATAGGGAAACCGACAGCATTTCAATAGATATAATTGACATGCTGCGATTTCCAAAACCACAACGATTTTTGCGTGTATTTTTCTGCAATATGTCTAATAGGAACTTTACTGTGGCAGGCCTGGAAGCTTTCACAAGGCTCTTGGCTGCCTAAGCAATATAACAGTTCTCACAATGTTGTTAGTGGGTAAGGGGTTTGTTGGGTTCAGTCATCATGGAACGGATAAAAGTTTGGCTCTCCAATCACAAACACTGCTGGCGAATGTTTGCTGTGTAAAACAGCAGGTGCTCTCTGCCTATAGTGCAGTTCCTGAGTTGACTCATTTAAACATCTGACATCTACTGTACATGTAGGCTGAATATTGGAAAGGGCTTAAAAGGAGTTAATTATATAGAAAAATATGTTCCATATGCTCCATTAGGGTATATGATTATTTTAAAAGGTTTCCCATACTCAGGGCATCACTATGAGCAATGACTGCAACAGCTGTAAACATTCATTGCATTTACAACAAAATTCATTCCTTTCTTTCTGCCTTGTGCTATACTTTGCACAGACTGACAGGGAGGGCACAGCTAAACTTTCAGACACCTTTTGTTTTTTTGGCAGCATTTTTATCAATAATACATTTTGTAATATAATTTATTAACAGATTTTGTCTCCTTTCTGTAAAATCCTTCACTGAAATGCACATCATGTCCCCTCTGTATTGTTTCCCATGCTATAGGCAGCAGAAATCCTCACTGCTTCTGACTTTGAGTATGGGGAATACGAGTGTAATACAAAGAAGCTGAGTCTGAAGGGCATGTAACTTCAGACACATCTCAGGCATTATAAAATGTGAAACTGTGGTCACAGTTCTGTTTATTATTTCCAGAGATATTCCCAGTTGAAAACACATTTGGGACTGGGAGCAGCATTAGCTGCATATAACTAAAACTGAAAGCTTACCTTTCATATGACACTAGAGCCATGGTTCTGTTTACCAGTGCCTGTGATATTTTACCCTCCCTCCAGCTTCAGCTGTATTACAGTCATACTCACAATAAAAGGGAGCGAGGATTTCTGCTGCATATATGAGGGGTAAGGCTATAGAGAGGGATAGAAAATAGGTTTCATCACAGGATTTCACATAAAGACGGCAAAATCTGTCAAAAACGTATGTTACAAAATTTATTAAACCCTTAAGCCACATCGAATTTCCAATTTTGTGTTTCACTTTTTTCCTCTCCTCTTTCAAAAAGCCGTAACTTTTTAAATTTTCTGTTCAGTGTCATATGAAAGCTTATTTTTTGCGGGACAAATTGTTCTTCATAGTGATACTGATAGGAGTCTCAGTACTGCTTGCTGCTGTTGCCTTAAGGTTGCCATGCCAAGGTTCTACTATTCTGTTTTCTGTCAGTCCCCGCATTCTTTTGGAAATTGCTCCAGTGGCAATTTCCTAACAGATACAATTTAATATCCCATACAATGTACTAGGAAGCTGGAAAATATTCAGAATGGATTGGAAAAAAATGCAATTGCATAATATTCTTACAGACTACGTTTTTACAGCGTTCACCGTAAGGTTAAAACAACATGTTACCTATATGCTGTGGGTTGGCACGATCGCAGCAATATCAAATTTATATAGTTTTTGTTATGTTTTAACATCTTTACAAAAACTCCAAATGCTAAACCAGGAGGACCAGACCATACTGGGAGGCATCAGAGCACTGAGGAAACGCAAGTATGATTCATGGAGCATTTTTTCCACTCTTTACAAAATTAAGTTTTTACGTTTTATAACGCTCAAGATTTAACTGTTTGAAGTGACCCTCCCCACCCCTCATTTTCTCTATATCTTACATATCTTATATCGTACTCCAAGCCTGTACTACATACACAGTTACTCAGTGAGAGGCAGGAACAGCTCAATGCAGAAGCAATTGGAAGAATAAAGAGATGCAGGATTTCACAGAAAGGAGACAAAATGTGTTAAAGTATATTACAAAATGTATTAATGACACAAATACTACAATAAAAATTCAAACGTTGTCCGCAAGTTTAGTTACATGTTAAATACACAAGATTATACTGGCAACTCAGGGACTGTGCAAGTGGTATGTGGTACCTAAAAACTATTCCAGCAAAATCTGTCATCTAAATTGGCGCACTTGCCATTTCAAACTCTGCCATGTGTCTGTACATCAGTTTACCACCACATATGGGGTATTGATGTGCTCAGGAGAAATTGTATGACAAAATGTGTGTGCATTTTCTCCTTTAACCCCTTGTGAATATGAAAATATTTGGGGGCTCAACTAATGTTTTATTCGACAAAAAAGTAATTTTTCATTTTCAAGTCCAAAAGGTAAAAAAAAAAAAATTGTGGATTTCTGAAAATTTATACCTCTCACTATAGCCCTTGATAAATTCCATGAGGGGGTCTAGTTTCCAAAGCAGGTCACTTTTTGGGGGTTTGTACTGTTCTGGTACCTAAGGAGCAAATGCAGCATTGCACCTGAAAAGGATTCCGGTAAAATCTGCCCCCCAAAATCCCAATAGTGCTCCTTCAGTTTACATCCACATGTGGGATAACTCCATGCTCAGGAAAAATTGCACAACAGATTATGGAATGTAGTTTCTCCTTTAACCAATAGTAAATTCTAGGGCTAAATGAATGTATTAGTGAAAGAAATTAAAATTGTTTTAATTCCTCTGAAACTCTGCAAGAGTTAAGAAACTTCCTAAGGCCAGGGCCCCACATGGCAGAAACGCCGTGTAAAAAACCTTGGCATTTTACAGTCAAAGCAAAGGGATTCTAGCAACTCCCATCGCCACGTTGCAGGAAAATACACGGTGCGGACACGCGGCGATATCCAAAACCGTTGTAGCATGTCAATTATAGCTACGGAAACACCAGAGGTTTCCCTATAGATATAATTTAAGCAGAAAGTCCACAGAGGAAACCTCTGCAAACTTTCTGTACAACGCACTGCGGGAAGAACCGCGATGCGTTGCTGCGGCGGCTTTTCCCGCAGTGCTTTTTTGCTGCGGTCTGCTAAGTGGGGCCTTAGCCTAAATGCGGTTTTGAATTAGTTCAAGAGTGAAGTTTTGAGAATGTAGTGATTTATGAGGATTTCTATTGCAGAGGCCTTGGTCCCTTGAAATATGGGTTTTGGAAATGTTTTTGAAAATTTGGAAAATTGCTGTTTGATGTCTAAGCCTTATAATATCCGAAAAAAAAAATTAAAGGGTGATTAAAGTTTGATGCCAACATAAAGCAGAGATATGGTAAATTATATTTATTAAATCATTTGGGTAGTATGACTATCCTTATGAAAGGCATGTAATTTTAAAGTTTGAAAACTGCATTTTTTTCCCCCCCCAAACCCATTTTTCAAGGGACCAATTCAGTTTTGAAGAAGAAAAGGACTCTGCAATAGAAATCCTCATAAATCACTACATTCTCAAAACTGCGATCTTGAAATAAAATGTACAGTGTCAAAAAAACTTTCTGAAAATCACTTTGATAAGTTAAAGTGTTCCAAATTTAACACAAAGTGACATTTCCAACTTGAAAGATGAGGCAGTGTTCTTAAGGATAAGGCTCCACGTAGCACACCACACCAAAAAAAGCACTGCAGGAAAAACCACAGCGGCAACGTGTCACGGTTTTTCCTGCAGTGCTTTTCACAGAAAGTCAGCGACAGTTCTGGAAATCGCAGCGTGTCCACGGCACGTATTTTTTCGGAAGGTGTGAATGGGATTCACTGACTGTAAAACGCTGTCTTTCTGCTGCAGCCAAACCGCAGCTTTGGTGCCACATGGGGCCCTGGCCTAAGGTGCTTTTAGGCTGTTTGAAGTGACCCTCCCCTACCCTCATTTTCTCTACCCATACTCCCTGTGGGGAACCACTCAGGTAAATGCTTGGTAGCAGTGCAGGAAACAGGGACACAGAGGCTGTATCACACTCAAGTCAGGTGTTTATTTGGATTCAGGTGCGTAACAGGTTTGCCTTTGCAAAGGCACAAACAAAAACAAAACCTTCTCGGCTGAGAACTAACTACTACAACAAATGTTCCCTATCTATACAGGAGTCTGGCTACCAGACTCCCGCTCAGGTTATTCAAACAGGGGTGGCACAGCATTACCTTGTTTCAGGTCCAGATACACAGGTCAGTGTCCGCAGTGTAGTGCCACACCTCCTACCTCTGACACTCAGCCTATATCAGGCCTTAATTAGTCAGGTGACCTCCCTGCTGTGGGCTTCTACCACACACCCTTTAACTGCCTGGATGGAACATACCTGTTCTCCCAAACCACACCCTTCACTTTCTCACATCCCGTACACAGTAACATTCAGTGGGAGGCAGGAAAAGCTCTCAATTCATAAGCAAGGGAAAGAGGATTTCACAGAAATGATCCAAAACTTGTTAATAAAAGTCTTTCTGTGAAATGCGATGCAGGAAAAACTACAATGCATTTCTGCCACATTTTTTCCCACTGCGGTTTTTCGCTGCAGTCTGCTACGTGGGGCCTTAGCCTTAGACCGTACAAATTTAGACTTCACAGTCTTAAATTGCGCCAGATTTATCAAAGTGTTTGATGCTGTTTGATAAATCTGGCATATTGTTAAAATGTCTAGTCTAGCATTACACCACTTATTAGTTGGATTAAAAGATGTTGGTGCATTTTTGATGCACGGTGTCACAACTTCAGACATGACCCTTCCCGATAAGGACATGCCCCTTTTTCGTACAAGTCATAAAATTGTCAAAATACTTCACACAGCATGCTAAACTGTTTGTTTTGGCACAAATTATGCCACACTTCTGGCACATTTTGCACAATGCTTAAGGAGATCATTGTATGCAACAAGGTTAGATTGTTATATTTTTTTTCTAATATGCTGCATGCTTCAATTTCTCACCATTTCTAAGATCTGTGGTGTTTGCTGTCAGTGAAAAGGTAAAGCCCTTAAAGTGTACCCCCAGTTATAGACAACTTTGCATAAATTAATAGTACAAGTGAATATAAGAAACTTTTTACATATATCTTATATTAAAGAAATATGTTTTCATCTCCACTTTTCAGGCTAAGATATTTTCTATACATTAGTCTTTGAAGAGGGGAGGGAGGAAGAAGGGGCTTCTAGAAAAGATGCTCAAAAGTTTCTTAATTTTTACCTGTACTAGTTTATAAAAAGTTGTTTATAACTGGAGGTATGCTTTAATGCACCCATGGACAACAAACTTTCAGTATACACACGTGAACAAAATTGTTGGTACCCCTCGTTTAATGAAAGAAAAGCCCACAATGGTCACAGAAATAACTTGAATCTGACAAAAGTAATAATATATAAAAATTCTATGAAAATGAACAAATGAAAGTCAGACATTGCTTTTCAACCATGCTTCAACAGAATTTAAAAAAAAAAGAAAACTCATGAAACAGGCCTGGACAGACAGAAATGATGGTTCACTTAACTTAATATTTTGTTGCACAACCTTTTGAGGCAATCACTGCAATCAAACGATTCCTGTAACTGTCAATGAGACTTCTGCACCTCTCAACAGGTTTTTTGGCCCACTCCTCATGAGCAAACTGCTCCAGTTGTCTCAGGTTTGAAGAGTGCCTTTTCCAGACGGCATGTTTCAGCTCCTTACAAAGATGCTCAATAGGATTTAGGTCAGAGCTCATAGAACCTCACTTCAGAATAGTCCAATGTTTTCCTCTTAACCATTCTTGGGTGTTTTTAGCTGTGTGTTTTGGGTCATTATCCTGTTGCAAGACCCATGACCTGCGACTGAGACCAAGCTTTCTGACACTGGGCAGCACATTTCTCTCTAGAATCCCTTGATAATCTTGAGATTTCATCGTACCCTGCACAGATTCAAGACACCCTATGCCAGATGCAGCAAAACAGCCCCAGAACATAACAGAGCCTCCACCATGTTTCACAGTAGGGACAGTGTTCTTTTCAAGATATGCTTCATTTTTCTATCTGTGAACATAGAGCTGATGTGCCTTGCCAAAAATTTCAATTTTTGTCTCATCTGTCCATAGGACATTCCCCCAGAAGCTTTGTGGCTTGCACCATGTAGTTTGGCAAATTACTTTTGTCAGATTCAAGTTATTTCTGTGACCATTGTGGGTTTTTCTTTCATTAAACAAGGGGTACCAACAATTTTGTCCACGTGTGTATAAGGGGGAACTATTATATATATAAGGCTAGCTGTTATAAGGGGGAGACTGTTATATACAGTGCCTTGTGAAAGTATTCGGCCCCCTTGAACTTTTCAACCTTTTGCCACATTTCAGGCTTCAAACATAAAGATATACATTTTTTATTTTTTTGGTGAAGAATCAACAACTAGTGGGACACAATTGTGAAGTGGAACGAAATTTCTTGGTTATTTTAAGCTTTTGTAAAAAATAAAAAACTGAAAAGTGGGGCGTGCAATATTATTCGGCCCCTTTACTTTCAGTGCAGCAAACTCACTCCAGAAGTTCAGTGAGGATCTCTGAATGATCCAATGTTGTCCTAAATGACTGATGATGATAAATATAATCCACCTGTGTGTAATCAAGTCTCCGTATAAATGCACCTGCTCTGTGATAGTCTCAGGGTTCTGTTTAAAGCGCAGAGAGCATCATGAAGACCAAGGAACACACCAGGCAGGTCCGTGATACTGTTGTGGAGAAGTTTAAAGCCGGATTTGGATACAAAAAGATTTCCCAAACTTTAAACATCCCAAGGAGCACTGTGCAAGCGAACATATTGAAATGGAAGGAGCATCAGACCACTGCAAATCTACCAAGATCCGGCCGTCCCTATAAACTTTCATCTCAAACAAGGAGAAGACTGATCGGAGATGCAGCCAAGAGGCCCATGATCACTCTGGATGAACTGCAGAGATCTACAGCTGAGGTGGGAGAGTCTGTCCATAGGAGAACAATCAGTCGTACACTGCACAAATCTGGCCTTTATGGAAGAGGGGCAAGAAGAAAGCCATTTCTCAAAGATATCCAGAAAAAGTCTCGTTTAAAGTTTGCCACAAGCCACCTGGGAGACACACCAAACATGTGGAAGAAGGTGCTGTGGTCAGATGAAACCAAAATCGAACTTTTTGGCCACAATGCAAAACGATATGTTTGGCATAAAAGCAACACAGCTCATCACCCTGAACACACCATCCCCACTGTCAAACATGGTGGTGGCAGCATCATGGGTTGGGCCTGCTTTTCTTCAGCAGGGACAGGGAAGATGGTTAAAATTGATGGGAAGATGGATGGAGCCAAATACAGGACCATTCTGGAAGAAAACCTGTTGGAGTCGGCAAAAGACCTGAGACTGGGACGGAGATTTATCTTCCAACAAGACAATGATCCCAAACATAAAGCAAAATCTACAATGGAATGGTTCACAAATAAACGTATCCAGGTGTTAGAATGGCCAAGTCAAAATCCAGACCTGAATCCAATCGAGAATCTGTGGAAAGAGCTGAAAACTGCTGTTCACAAACGCTCTCCATCCAACCTCACTGAGCTCGAGCTGTTTTCCAAGGAAGAATGGGCAAGAATTTCAGTCTCTCGATGTGCAAAACTGATAGAGACATACCCCAAGCGACTTGCAGCTGTAATCGCAGCAAAAGGTAGCGCTACAAAGTATTAACTTAAGGGGGCCGAATAATATTGCACGCCCCACTTTTCAGTTTTTTATTTTTTACAAAAGTTTAAAATATCCAATAAATTTCGTTCCACTTCACGATTGTGTCCCACTTCTTGTTGATTCTTCACCAAAAAATTAAAATTTTATATCCTTATGTTTGAAGCCTGAAATGTGGCAAAAGGTTGAAAAGTTCAAGGGGGCCGAATACTTTCGCAAGGCACTGTATAAGGGGCTATTATGTATAAGGGAGGAAACTATTATATATAAGGAGGTGTCTGTTATATATAAACGGGGAACTGTTATTCATAAGGGGGAGACTATTATATATATAAGGGGGCTATTATAGGAGCGGAATTATTATATATAAGGTGAATTGTTATAAGTGGGCTATTATGTAGAAGGAATGAACTATTTATAAGGGGGCTATTATAAGAGGAAATTATTATATCTAAGGCGGGCTATTATTTGTAACAGAACTATTTATAATAGGCCTATAATAAGGGGGACATTATATGGGCGGCTACTATAATGTGGTCTGTTTTATTTATAAGAGGGAAACTTTATAAGGAGGGAATTGTTAAAGGGGCTATTTATAAAGGGGGAACTATTATTTATAAGAGGGCTAATATTGATAATGTGGACTGTTATTGATATGGTGAACTATTATTTATGAGGGGGTTATTACTGATAAGGGGGAGATATTACTGATATGGGGCACTGTTTATAAGCAGGGACTATTATTTATAAGGAGGTGCTATAATAACTGATGAAGAGGTGCAAAAATCTATTAGGCGGTACAAAGGTGGTTATTTGAATTGTGTGTGGGCCTAAGAGGGGTGGTTGTTACTGTTTTGGGGGCAGAAAGGGGGCGTTATTAAAGGGGCTTCCACTGGAAATATGGTGTTGCTGGTATATCAGTATTTGGGGCCCCACTTCTAATTTTGCCCGGGGCCACAGTTTGTCTAAAACCGGCCCTGACCACCAGGGCTCTGTATTATAACAACAGAGACTTGGTGGCATATTTAAACACGCGACTTCTGCTGTAATAGAACAGTGGATGCCGGGAAATGGTTAAAGAGGATCTGTCACCAGGTCTGAAAAGCCCAATGTCATATATTCTGAAAGCTTTTTGGCGTTTTGCTTATTTAAATCCCTTTTATTATTAATGCAAATGAGGGTACACTAGCTAAGTAGGTGGTAATACTGTGGTTTCTGTGGGGGTGGGGTCTTGGTGTGCTGTATGTCATGTAGTGTTACTGCCCACTTGTCTAGTATAGCCTTATTTGCATCAACACTAAATCAGGTTATATCTTTAGAATAGCTGAACAGATTTTGATAACAAAACACCAAAATGCTCAGGGTGCCAAATGATGTACTGTATGTCATTGGGTTTTTCAGACCTGGTGGCTTGTTCTTTTCAAGATATTTTCATACACATAATAATGAGGGTCACAGGTCAGAACTCTGGGGCTTGCACTCTCATTTATATACAGCACTGATTTCTTGTGGGCTTGTTCAGTAATAATCTACCAAGGCAAAGCTCTTCTCAATAATTTGCTCTTTTCATATGGGAGTTGCTCATGCTCAATCATGTACATGACAGATTGGACAGCTGCTTATGTCATCTCTTTAGGCTAGGGCTACACCTAGACATTTTATAGCTCTACTACAAAACAAAACATTCAGAAATCACTGTCACTTGAAAATCTCTGTAACACCCAAGAGATTCGCTACAGATTTTTTAAAAGATTTTAAACCCTTTCCACCACAGCCATATTTATATTTTTGCTTTTTAATCCCCCCTCATGCAAAAAAGCCATATGGCTTAATTTTTGTAGGACAAATTCTACTTCATAAAGTTACCATTTAATATTCTGTATGATCTACTGGAAAGCTGAAAAAAAATTTGGGGTGGAATTAAAGATAAACTGCAACTTTCTTACAGGCTTTGCTTTTATGACATTTGCTGTATGTCAACTATATTCTATGGGTCGGTATCATTACGGAGATACCAAATTTATGTAGTTTTCTTTATGTTTTAACCCCTTAAAAAAATCCAAAACTTTGAAAAAAAAATTTCTCCCACCCATAACTTTTTTATATTTCCGTGTATTACCCTAGTGACAGACTCTTAAGAAAAATCTGATCTACAGGCGTCCCAACAGTTGCCCCCCAATTATCTAAAATTAGTTACCTAGCTTAATAAAAAGGTGCATAACCCCTTTAATCTTGAAAGTGTTTTTCCACATTGCTCAATCCCTGTTTGTTTAAAGGGGCATTTCCATCTCAATATTCATGGCTATATCTATAATGTATGCCGGATTTTTGGTGCTGTCCCATTGACCCAGACAGTATGTCCAGAGAGGATGCAGATGGGGGGATTAAAGCTGGACATATCTCCCACTGTCCACTTCCTGCTTTTCTATTTAGCCCCTTTAGTGTCACTACATCACGTCTGCTATTTTCAAGCAACCGGCAGCAGAGACCACAGTAAACTCTGTGGTAACAAGGCAAGGCACTACAATGAGCAGGGCATTATTCTGTTGGGGCCAGATTGAGGGGGACATTATACTGTGTGGACCACAATGAGAGGCACATTATACTGTGTGGGCCCCAATGAGAAGCATAGTATACTGTGTGCACACTACAAGACTGTATTAGACCACTGCCACTAAAGGGATATGAGTGGGGTAGGAGGTGTGGCTTACTGTCATTCTGTGCATACTGCAGATCTTTTCAGTGTTTCAGTCCTTGAAAATTTGGAGGCATCATTACTGTGTGTAACAGCTGATCACCAGGGTTTTTTTTTCATAAAAAGTAGTTATCATAGTGAGACTAATGCTTGTATGTTTAATCTAAATTCTGAAAGCAAAATTGATATTATTCTCTTCTCATTTCAGCCACAAAAGAGTGACTCATTAATTCCAAAGCCCCCTCTCTTCACATTCTATGATTTTACTCATTAACATGAAAGTCCAGTATCATAACAGACTTTACTTTGGCAGCCTGTTTGTGTCTCTGTTAAAGGTGTGAATCAGAAAACTCAGAAAAAGACAAGCCACTAAAAAAGTGCAATGTATAAAATATTTACTTGATTTTGTTCGCTAATAACATTTTTTAATTATGGAATAATAATTTCTTTGTTTAACTGTAATTTTATTGAAATTTGCATAGAGAATACAAAAGAAACAATAGCAAAACAGGTATGTATGACACATGTAGACAAGGGGCAGAAACAAGGAGGGAGAGATAAAGGGAGGGGAGGAAGCCCTACAAAGATCTAACCTCATGGGGGGCAGGACTAATGGCGTGGTCATAAGCCCTGCAATATGATGTTGGTGTCCCATGAGGTCGAAATGGTATTATTCAAAGTCGCAGTCAGGTATTCTAGGCTGCCAATGTCCATACGAGCCAGGAGACCAGCAACTGAGGGGGGTTAACTTGTGTTCAGTGCATAGTTATAAGGGTCTTATAAAAGGAGAATAATAATAATTCTAATAATATTAACAATAATAATAAATTGCAAGCAGAATGTGGAGGACCAAAACCTGGAGCTCCAGGTACCACCAAAATATATTCAACAAAAGACCTTCAAGAGCTTCCAGACTATCATATAGCCCGAGAGGTGCAGAAGCTTGCACTTATGAGCCCCCTTTGTCCCTCACTGCCTACAAGCCACTAGCACAAAGCTAAAACGTAATAATAATAATATTGTATTATTGCTCTATAATATTCTGTTTGTGCACACTTTATGTCTTCATGAGTTACATTAAAAGTAAATAGAGAAGTGGTGATAAAAAAAACACAACTGTGTATTTTTGGGTAGACAATAATAATAACAACAACAACTTTATTTATATAGCGCCAACATATTCCGTAGCACTTTACAAATCAGAGGAGACATGAACAGACAATATGAGACATTACAATGTTACAAAGAAATAAACATATCAAACAATAGGAGTGAGGGCCCTGCTCGCAAGAGCTTACGTTCTATGAGAACCAGTATTCCACTCCTCTTTTTTTCTTCTCTCAAGCTATAGATCTGGGTTATTGCTCTAGACCTACTGTATATCTTATTACCATGGCTAAGCAGCTTGTGTCCCTCTCCTTCCTAGCTTTGCCACAGTACTCCTGCACTATAGGATAACAACATCTGTGTTACTTATCTATAAAAAAAAAAAACCTATCTACAAATAAGTATAATCCAATATTTCCAATACTTTTTTGCCAAGTTAGTGTTAAAAACTGTATGCTGGAGGCAGGCTTGTGTTTGGAGATCTTCTGATCATTGTTTCTTTTACTAATGGATTGCAGAAGAGCACTGTGGGCAAAACTAATACAATGAGGGGGGGGATTTCTTAAAGCATAAGTAAACCATTATTTTTTCATCAATCTATAATGCAGGAGAAGGGAACAAACTTATACTTATGCAATATACTTCAATAAAGAAAAGTCTCTGTGTCTCTTCTTATCTGATTTATTCAGTCCATACTTTGTACATAGTATCAGTTTACAATGGACAAAGTTTAGTACGGGGTGGGGTGAGAGAAGAGGAGAAGACAAAGATATGAGGTCGTCTATAGCATTAAATGAGTCAAGAATATTGCAAAGCTTGTTATGCTTTAATACAGTAGTTGAACTTATTAGTTTAACCCCTTAAGGGCAAAGCCTGACGACTTCAGATGCAGCAACCGTGTATGGCCACTATACAAAGTATGGAGCCGTCTGCTTCCAGCTCTATGCACTGCATATTACAGGACTCCCCCAAAACAACTGATATATGTTGGAGCTGGACGTTGCGTCCCACCGATCAGATATTTATGGCCTATCCTCAGGATAGACCATTAAAAAAAAAAAAAAATCATGGACAACCCCTTTAATAATAATTAACATTTACCATATGTCTACTTTATATTGGCATCATTTTGCAAAATTCATTTTATTTTTTAGTATGTTAGAAAACTTATAACTTTAGCAACAATTTTTCAAGTTTCCAAGAAAATTCTAAAATCTACTTTTTTTAGGGACCAATTCAGGTCTGACATTTTTGTGAAAGGTGTATATAATAGCAAAGCCCATAAATTATCCCATTTTAGAAACTGCATCCCTCAAATGATTCAAAACAGCATTTCTTATTCATACTTCGACTGCACAGATGGGTCGACAGCCCCACCTTCAATTTCTTCTAGGATCGGCCCACCTAGGTAGCAGTGAAACAGTTCATTAGCATAATTGATGGTATAAGAACCCCCCATTTCACTATTTCCTTTTGTTTTTATTTGTTCTTGTTTTTTCCCTAAGAGTTGCCTACAGGGGTTTTTTCTTTAATGCAGGCTTTTTTATTTTTCACTCCAAAGATGTTCCCAGGCTAGGTCTCAGGTTTTCAGATAATGGTTATGCACCTGGAGATTCTTCTGAAACAGTGTGAGCTGTTGTAAGACTATCATGGGGCTAGCTAGTTGTTAGAAGAAGAAGAAGATGCCATGGGTAATTGTAGATCATGCGGCTATAGCCACCATTCCGGCTCAGGTCCGCCGGCTCAACGTTCTCTAGCTCTTAATGCGCATGCCTGAAGAATCAGGAGCAGCAAGAAGCAGGAGTAAGCTCTGTTAGACGCTGGGAGAGTACCTATTGCGGCTGAGGAAGATGGCTGATGACGCAAGTATGTTGCACCTTGTTGGGGGCGGAGCTCCCGATCTGGTATTGCCGTTTAAACTTTCTGATGACTCAGGGCCGCACGCTGTGTCTGGCAAGCAGATATTTAAGTTAAAATACCCTTTCTTATATTGAATGTCAGCAGTTGCCTGATGATCATGTCCCTGACGTATGTATAGTTTGCACTCAGAGTCAAGCCTTGACTACCAGTCATCATGCATCTTCTAAAACTAAGCAAAAGACTAAATCTGAATGCTGCGTTAGTTCCTGAGGATTACCCCTCCAACATATGTTACTACATATGATGTAGAGTTTGCCAGCATGTCTCTGAGGATGAACAGATGATAAGAAGGCCAAAAAGTTTTTTTTCATTTTTAAAATCGTGTATGTCTAGCAAAAAAGTCCAAAAAATTTAAGCAGGATTTTGCTTGATTGCTTGATTCCTCTAACTCCTCTGAGAGAAAACTTCAGAATCAGAATCAGATTCAGTCATGATGATTTCTGAAGACAATTATTTGTTTTAAAAAAGAAAATTCTGTTAATTAATTCTAACTTAAATAATGAAGTTAATTAAAAATGTAAAAAAAAAAATTATGGAAACAGGACAGACTGTCCTATCCTCTATAGACAGGGAGAGTCTGTTTTATTTCCCCAAAAGAAAGGCTATAGTCTTTCCAGGGCATCCGGTCTTGAAATCCATTATGGAGTGGAAATTTCTGGCTAGAAGATGTGAGCTTGGTTCCAGGTTTAAAACCGTGTACAAATTAAATCCGGTGGAATGTGAATCTTGGGAAGAACCAGCCAGAGTTGATTCAGCAGTTGCAAACCTCTGTAGAAAATCCTTTTTTCCAGCAGATGATTAATATCTTCTTTAAGATACAACGAATCTCAGAGCTGACATTTTTCTTAAGATAGCATATGTATCCTTAGCAGCCTCATCTAAAGCTGTGATGGCAGCCATTCCTGTGTCCAGGCCTCTGAGATTATTGTTAAGCCAGTTGGGAAGAGATATTCAAGATGGCGTTCCAAGGGAAGAACTAATGGAGCAACTTTATTCACTTAAACTTGCTGCAGACTTTTCTTCTGACTTTTCCTTTAAGAATAGCCGCAAAGAATCTAGAAGTTACCAATGCGGCAAGAAGGTCCATATGGCTAAAACCGTGGATAGAGGAAGCTGCATCAAAATATAATCTATGTTCTATACCCTGTAAACACGGGACCCTTCAATTGGCTTGCAGACACTCGACTCAGACACAGGGAGAGCTTGGTAACAGTTCACATGTGCAGTTTATTTACTAACAGATGTACGGACCAAACCAAAAGAACAGCTTTCTTCAGCAATAGGGTATAAAAGTTCATAAACAAAACAGTCCTTGATGCAGGTAATAAGACCAACAGGTAGCCCAACAACACTCACCAGATAGCAGTTTGTGTCCAGTTTCTGTTGTCCACATAGTGCAGTGTGGCTTGCAGCTCACAGCTACTCTCAGAAGAACACCACACCCTTATTTCTTGTTCAGCTTTAAAACTCCAAACTGAACCTTAGAACACCCGGACTGGAGTATAGACTTGGGTTGCAACTATCTCCTAAAACCCAAACCCAAACCCAGATTCCAGTTAGTCACATTGTGGATACCAGCCATCTTAGCGGAAGGTATCTACCATCCACTATTTTACCTTCTGTTTCCCTACATTTCCCCCCCCCCCCCCCTGCCCGGCGGGCTGGGCACTTTCAAAGAAGAGACAGTGAACCCTTGACAAAGCATCTGCATTCACATGAGCCTTTCCTGGTCTATGCTCAACTACAAAGTCGAAGTCCTATAGAGCCAAGAACCAGCGTGTCACCCTCACGTTATTGGCCTTATTTCTACTCATCCATTTTAAGGGAGTATGATCTGAGACCAGTCTGAATTTTCTTCCCAGCAGATAATATCTCAAGGAGTCTAGAGCCCATTTTACAGCCAGACACTCCCTTTCGACAATAGAATAATTCCTCTTGGCTGGGGTTAGCTTTCGGCTTAGATACATCCAAGACCGCCTGAACGTTTTTTAAATTGCTGTCCCAGTCTAGACTATAGATGACAATATCGTCTAGGTAGGCTGCTGCATAATTCTTGTGTGGATTGAGGATCTCATCCATTGCTCTTTGGAAGGTGGCCGGGGCTCCCTTCAAACAAAAAGGCATCCTAACATAATGAAAACAGCCTTCAGGAGTAGAAAACTGAGTTTTCTCTCAGGCGTCCTTGGCTAGTGATATCTGCCAATAACCTTTTGTGAGATCTAAGGTGGTTATATACCTAGCTGGGCCCAATCTTTCAATGAGCTCATCTACCCGGGGCATAGGGTAGGAAGTCATTACAGAATCGCCAAGTACCATTGGGTTTGGGAACCAGTACAATTGGGCTAGACCACTCGCTCTTGGACACCTCAATTACACCCAGGGACAACATCCTCTGGACCTCCTCTGAAACAATCTGCCTACAGGCCTCAGGTATCCTGTAAGGTTTTACTTTTACCTTTACACGTGGTTCAGTAATGATTTCTTGCTCAATAACAGTGGTACACCCTGGTAAGCCCGAAAACATTTCTCTGTTATGCAGCAAAAACTCTTTAGTTTCCTGTTTTTGGGAATAGGACAAAGTTTCAGCTATTCCCACTTTGTGGTAGTCTGGGCAGCCATTGATTCCCTTACTCTCCAGGGTTTGATCAGATTTACATGATAAATCAGTACTGGTTTTCTTTTCTCGGGTTGGTGCACTTTATAGTTTGCTTCCCCAACTTTCTCCAGGATCTCAAAAGGCCCCTGCCATTTAGCCAGGAACTTGCTTTCCACAGTGGGCACTAGTACTAAGACGTAGTCACCGGGGCTGAATTTGCTAACCCTGGCAGAACGATTGTACATCCTCTTTTGCGCTTCTTGCGCCTTTTGCAAATGGTCTCTCACTATGGGCATTACCTTGGAGATCCTATCCTGCATTTGACACTTTTGTATGGGGTGGACTCAGATTCCCATGTTTCCTTGGCTAGGTCCAAGAGACCCCGGGGTTGTCTACAGTACAGCAGCTCAAATGGGGAGAAACCTGTAGAGGCTTGAGGAACTTCCCTAATTGAGAACAGCAAATAAGGTAACAGACAATCCCAATCTTTTCCATCTTTTTCAACAACTTTTTTTAACATAGCTTTTAAAGTCTTATTGAACCTTTCTACTAGGCCATTGGTTTAAGGATGGTATACAGACGTCCTCAACTGCCTGATCTTCAACACCTTACACAATTCCTTTATGACCTTAGACATGAATGGTGTACCTTGGTCTGTTAATATCTCTTTGGGAATTTCCACCCCTAGTGCATATACGGAACAATTCTTTAGCAATGCACTTGGCAGTGGGTTCCTCAAAGGGATTGCCTCTGGATACCTGGTAGCATAGTCCAGGATTACCAAGATGTACTGATGCCCTCTGGCGGATTCTACCAGGGGCCCTACGATATCCATGGCAATCCGCTCGAACGGAACTTCAATGATGGGCAAGGGCACCAAAGGACTCCTGAAGTGTACGACAAGAGCATTTACCTGGCAAGTAGGACAAGACATACAGTAATTTTCAATATCTTTATAACAACCCGGCCAATAGAATCTCTGGAAAATCCGTTCTCTGGTCTTATCTGTAGCTAGGCGTCCCCCTAACACATGCAAATGGGCCATACCCAATACTATTTTCCTGTAAGGTCTAGGAACTATTAACTGTTCCATAAGCTCACCATTTGCCTTGGTAACCCGATATAGCAGGTTGTCATGTACCTTAAAGAAAGGATACCGCTGGTCGGCGCCTGGCTCCTGCGGTACACCATTTAGGACTGTCACATTTTCTAATGCGGTTTTCAGGGTGGGATCTTGCAACTGCGTGGTCCCAAAATTAACCCTTGATACCTCAAGGCCTGGGAAGACTGGTTCTGTATCTGTGGTATCAGTCTCATCCCCTACCAACACCGCCAGAGGAACATCATCTGTTATATGGGTATTTACCTCAACCAGGTTGCTGTGCAAACCATTTTCTAGAGATACACCCCCTGAAGGCATACCACTATCTGGGGAAAACATTTTAACATGGGAGAACGTTAGCCTATCCCACAGTTCCCAAAACAAAGGAAAGTCCTGTCCTATAATAACTTCATACAACAGGTCCTTTACGACGCCCACTTGGTGGGACACTTTACCACACATAGTCTCTATGCTTACATGAGCCATGGGATAATTCTTGACATCCCCATGGACACACACAACTCTCACGCCTCTTCCAGGGTCACACACGACAGAGTACAACTTGTCTCTGACCAGAGTCACCAAACTTCCTGAGTCGAGGAGTGCAGTGACTTTGGTGCCATTAATAGTGACCTGACACTCCTGGGGTCTGCTAGGGCGAGATGGCACAGCACTGCACATCGGGTGTGCGATCATGGAGCAGCGACGAGCTGCACTACAGTCCATAGGATCCGCCTTCATGGGAAATGCGCTGCAATATGATCTGGAGTGTGACACCTTCAGCAGACTAGCTGACGAGGCCGTGGTTTGGAAGTGGCCTCATGTTCCTCCACTTGCTTGTATCCAGGAACTTGCTTCCGCTCCTCAGCTGGTTTATTCCACCTTTTACAGGCCTCATCTTGAGCTTTGGGATTCAGCAGCAAAGTTTTCTCTCTCATGGGTCGTAAAAAGAAACTCTCCACTGTAGAATATCTCTCAACCAGGATGTCCAAGTTGTCTGCGTTTTGTGGGTTTCCCTGGATAACCCAGTGCTGCAGCGGAACAGGGAGAGCACGTACATACCGGTCCATGGCTACCCTTTCCACCATCTGCTCTGGTGTAAGAGCCTCTGACTGTAACCACTTACGGATCAGGTGGAAAAGGTTGTACATTTGGGATCGTGGGGGCTTTTCCTGGCAAAAAACCCACTGTTGTACCCACTGGGCCTGGACTGCCACGCTGACCCCCAGGCGAACTAGTATCTCAGCTTTTAATTTTCTATAGTCTTTGGAATCCTGGACAGTCAGATCATAGTAGGCTTTCTGTGGCTCACCTGTTATGTATGGAGCCAGTACTTTAGCCCACGGTTCCAAAGGTAACTTCTCTCTGTCAGCAGTCCGTTCAAAAATAGTTAGTTAGGCCTCTACATCATCCTCAGACCTCATTTTCTGTAGTGAGGCACAAATTTTCCTCTGGACATCAGGCATAGAAGGTGGAGCAGTTACTGGCACCACTCGCTGTGCACTCATCACTTTTCTAAGCGCTGCCATTTGTTCTGCTAGTAAGAGGTTTGTCTCCTGCTGCTGCACATTAGACTGCACTAGTTGTTTGACCAACTTGTCCATGGCCCCAGTGTCGTCCTTTAGTGTTGTAGCAGCCTTTACCCAAGACATTCACGGCTTGGTACTTTTTAAACTAGTTCGTGGTTGCCCCTAGCAACGGCAGCCCTGCCCGCATCCTCCACCATATGTAAACACGGGACACTTCAATTGTCTTGGAGACGCTCGACTCAGGCACAGGGAGAGCTTGGTAACAGTTCACATGTGCAGTTTATTTACTAACAGGTGTACAGACCAAACCAAAAGAACAACTTTCTTCAGCAATAGGGTATAAAAGTTCATAAACAAAACAGTCCTTGATGCAGGGAATAACGCCAACAGGTAGCCCAACAACGCTCACCAGATAGCAGTTTGTGTCCAGTTTCTGTTGTCCACACAGTGCAGTGTGGCTTGCAGCTCACAGCTACTCTCAGAAGAACACCACACCCTTATTTCTTGTTCAGCTTTAAGACTCCAAACTGAACATTAGAACACCCAGACTGGAGTATAGACTTGGCTTGCAACTATCTCCTAAAACCCGAACCCAGACTCCAGTTAGTCACATTGTGGATACCAGCCATCTTAGCGGAAGGTATCTACCAGCCACTATTTTACCTTCTGTTTCCCTACAACCCTTTGAACCTGGGAGACTTTTTGGGGAGAAGCTCAATCAGCGTTTAGAAGCTAATAAGAAGGCAAGAGCCCTGGTCTTTCCTCAGACCAATAGAAGCTTTAAGCTTCGCTTGTGTTATCAGAGAAGATATGAATTGTTCTTGAAGAGGGGAAATAATAGACAAATTGATTGTGGTAGACCCTATCAAAAATTCTGAACCATGAAGATGTTAGGGTTGGCAAACAGGATTTTTGACATCAGGAGTTGTCAGGATGGAGGTTGTTTACAAATTTTCTTCCTGCATGGTACAGCATAACCACAGACAAGTAGGTTCTGGATCTCATAGAATAAGGTTATACAATAGAAATTCTCCACAAACCAAAGGATCATTTCATTTTGAACGAACAAGAAATTCCACATGTGTTTCCTCTGAATTTTGGCAAAAAATGCCATAGAAGAAGTCCAATGAAATGGAACAATGTTCTGGAATTTATTCAAGAATTTTTCTGGTTCCAAAGGTCAGCGATTCCTGATGATTGATCATCTCAGATCTCTGAATTGCTATGTGAAGAAAAGTCACTTCAAGATGGAAATAATAAGGACAGTTACAGCAGGCTTACAAAAAGGACAAGTCCTAGCATCCCTGGATCTGAAAGATGTATATTTGCATGTTTTTATCCATCCTGTTTCAAGAACATTTTTGAGGATAGCGGTCAATCATTTAGGATAAATCAATTACTACCAATTCAAAGCACTCCCTTTTGGTCTATTTTCCTCTTCAAGGGTCTTTGCCACAATGGCAGTAGTAGTAGTAGCAGCTCTGAGGTTGAGAGATATTCAAGTTTTTCCCTTTCTAGATGATTTGCTGATAGATGCTCCATCGGCATCTCTGCTGCAGGGGCACCTCAATGTAGTCATCACGCTTCTCAGAGAACTTGGATTCCAGATAAACTGGGAGAAGTCCCACTTATTGCCAGAAACTTAACATTTTTTTTTTCTAAGTTTCATAATAAACACAGAGTTGCAAGCACTATTTCTTCCTGAAAAGAGAATTCAAAAAATCCAAGCTGCAGTAACAATTCTAATCAAATCCCCACTATCTATGATTAATAAAATCATGAAGACTTTGGGGTTATTAGTACCCTCAATAGATGCAATGCCTTGGGCTGTGGTACACAGCCGGAATCTCCAACACAATATGCTTCGTCATTGGAATGGAGATATGAAGTGGATGTGTACAAAGATAAGTTTAGACCAAGCTACAAGAGAAGATTTAAAATGTTGGCTCAATCCATACAACCTAGCAAAAGGAAAAAGTTTCCAGTTGAAGGAGTCATTCATCATAACCACAGATGCCTCTCAGAAAGGTTGGGGTGCTCATCTACAAACCTTATGGGCACAAGGCCTTTGGGACAAACTGGACAGACGCCATTCTTCACATTTTTGAGAGATGAAAGCTGTCAGGTTGCACTTCAAACCATTGATGCAGGACAAATCTGTACTAATTCAAACAGAAAACCAGGTAGTGGCCTATTATTTGAACAAGCAGGGTGGAAACCAAAGCAAGTTACTGATAACAAAATGCAAGAATATTTTTCAATTGACAGAATCTGACCTGCTGGACTTAAAAGCTCTGCATATAAAAAGATCTCTGAATACTAGAGTGGATCTTCTGAGCTGGACGACTCTCAGACCATCGGAGTGGGAATTGAATCCCAAATACTTTAATCTTCTAACAGACAGTTGGGGAATGCCACAGATGGATTTGATGGCAATCAGGAACAATGCAAAACTTCCAGTGTTCTGTTCTCTAAATCCTCAAGATCACCTGCATGCAGTGGACACATTCTCCATGAGTTGGAGTCACAAATTCCTTTAAGTCTTTCCTCTAGTCCAGATTATCCAGAGACTTCTACAGAAAATATTGAAGGACGTACCATCAGTAATAATAATAGCACAATCCTGGCCAATGAGCATTGGCCTCTTCCCCGGCATCAAGATCTGCTAATTCAGAAAGACTTGTTCCATCCAGAGCTGAACAGACTTCATCTTTCGGATTGGTTTGTGAAGGGTAAAGATTGAAAGATACAGGATTGTCAACATCAGTAACTAATACTCTTTTGGCTGCCCATAAGATCTATAAAGAAAAGACTTATCATCAAATATGGTCTAAATTCTCTTCCTGGGTCAGCGATTCAGAATTTTATTCTGTAGAAATACTGAGTGTTCTGCGATTTCTGCAAGATGGTTTTCAAAAAGGCCTTAAAGAGGACCTTTCATGTTCTCACCGATGTATGGTATTCTATACTGCTAGAAAGCGCTGATTCTGCATTTTGTAGAAATAACCCATATGTCTACCTAGTGTGCCACTTGACTTGACACAGTACAAGTTATGAATTTTAGGGCCTTGATTTTATTAGGATGTTTGTTCTGGTACCATGCCAGGTTTGCAGTGGCTTTGGGCACTAAAACATAGGAAACACTCTTGCCCAAAAGACCCCTGTTTGTAAAGTACACCTCTCAAGAAGTCCATCTCAGGGTGTGGTGACCAGTTTGACCTCACAGGTGTTTCACTTGGCCCATTCAGGGTCATACTTTCAACTCAGCCTTCAGATCCAAATGATTTGTTCCTTACAGATGCATACACACACAATGGGGGTTATTTATCAAAAGCACCTCTTTTCTGCAAAATTTTGAGTAGTTGTGCCTTTATTGTGCAATTATTTTATTTACTAATCAGGAGCAAGCAGTTGATAAATTCCATTCACATGTTGTCACCAGGTGTGTTGCGCCTTTTTTCTTTACAGGTGTTCGCAATGCGCCAAAAGGCGCAACTACATAATAAAAACAGTGCAGACACAGAACAGAATGGTATTTAAAGAAGAGAAGCAAGAAACAAGTGACTTCTCTGGATCTGCAAAAATAGCTTCAAATTCATTCAGCTTGTCCAATGAAGAGAGCTCCTCTGATTTTTCTGTCTCACAGAAAACTATGCCCACAAAATCCCCCCAAAAAAAGAAATTCTTAAAAGAAGAGTGTGCGCCGCACCCTCTGCCCCCCTAGCTACGCCTCTGCTCTGCATTATTGATGCAGCCTGCAGCCATGCCATTTGACACAAGTGATTGAATTTGATTTATAAAATTGATTTAAATGTTAATTCTGCTAACTTTGCATAGTTTGTGTGTGTATTATGCTTGTGCAATTGTGGTCTGTAGTCTGCACCTTTTTTTATGTATCTCCTAGAGTGGAGTGATTTTTCTCCTTTTTATGCGCCTTTTTAAAAACACATTTTCGTCCATGCATGTGTTTTAAGGCCTTTTTGAAAGCCATCTGGTAGGAACTGAGCTGAGTCAGGAAGCAAATTTAGGTCAACAAGTCTTATTTGTTACGGGCTGCTAATTACTGATGTAGATAACCCTGTATTCTTCAGTCTTGACCCTTCACAAACCAAGCTGAAAGATGGAGTTTGCTCAACTCTGGATGAAACAGACCTTTCTGGGTTAACAGATCTAGATACTGAGGAAGAGGCCAATGCTCATCGTTCGAAATTTGAAATAATAGAGGAAACCAAGCCCTGGGCCAGAATGGTGCTACTATTGTCACTGAGGACCTTCCAGCAAGATCGACTGCATACGTTTCTGAATGATCTGGACTGGAGGAAAGACATAAAGAAACTTGTGTCTCCAGCTCATGGAAAACGCATCCACTGTATATGGGTGATCTTGTGGGTTCATAGAACAAAACACTGGTAGTTTTGCATTTTTTCTGGTTGCCGTCAAGTCTATCTGTGGCATTCACCATCTGTCTGTTAGGAGATGGAAATTCTTGGAATTTAATTTCCATTCTGATGGTCTGAGAGTCTTTTTGGCTCAGAAGATCCACTCTGGTATTCACAGATCCTTTTATATGCAGAGCTTTTAAGTCCAGCAGGTCAGATTCTGCCAGTTGGAAAATCTGGATTATGACATCAATATCCTGCTTCATATTCCATCCTGCTTGTTCAAATAATAGGCCACGACTAAGTTGTCTGTATTAGGACTGATTTGCCCTGAATTAATGGTTTGAAATGCAGAAGTGCCAACCTAACAACTTTCATCTCTCGAAAATTTGAGGAACGGAGCCTGTCTAATTTGCCCCATAGTCCTTGTACCCAAGAAGTTTGCAGATGAGCACCCCAGTCTCTCAGGGAGGCATCTGTGGTTAAGATGACTGACTCGTTGAATTGGAAACTTTTTCCTTTCTCTACGTTGCGCAGATTGAGCCACCACTTCAAGTTTTCTTTTGTAGTTTGGTGAAGACTTACTTTTATACACATCTGCTTCATATCTCCATTCCAATAACAGAGCATATTGCGCTGGAGACTCCAACTGTGTGCCATAGTCCAAGGTACTGAATCTATCGAGGCTACTAACAAACCCAAGGTCTTCATGATTTGACCATTTGTAGAAAGAGGGGCTTTGATTAAAGCTTGTACTGCCGCCTGGATCTTTTGGATTTTCCCTTGAGGAAGAAAAAGGACTTGCAATTCTGTGTTTATTATGAAGCATAGAAAGAATTTTGAAGTTTCTGGCAGTAAGTGGGACTTTTCCCAGTTTATCTGGAATCCAAGTTCTCTGAGAAGGGAAATGACTGCTTGAAGGTGATCTTGCAGAAGGAGTGCTGATGGAGCGGCTATCCAAGGATGCTAGGATTTATTGTTTCCATCATGAAGTGGATCTTCTTCACATATCGATTCAGGCATCTGAGATATACTGTACGATCAATCTCTAGGAACCTCCGGCTTTTGGAACTGGAAAGATTCTTTAATAAATCCCATTATATTCTTCCTCCTTTGGAACTTCTTCTATGGCATTCTTTGCCAGAAAATCTTGTATAAGGGGAAAAACATGAGGAGTCTCTTGCTTGTTTAGAAAAAAATGATCTTTTGGTTTGTGGCGAATTTCTATAACACAACTCTTCTCTATGAGATCCAGAACCCATTTGTCTGAAGAAATACTGCACCATGCTGGGAAAACATTTTTCAAACAACCTCCAATATCAAAAATCCTGTTTACCAGCACTTGCATCTTCTTGTTTTTTTTTTTTTTTTTTTTTTCTGAGGTAGTGGTTCTGAATCTTTGATAGGGTCTACTGCGATCAATTTGTTTATTATTTCCTCTCTTAAGGAACAATTCATATATTTCCTGATAATGGAAACTAGGCTTAAAGCTTCTATTGGTATGTGGAAAGACCAGGGCTCTTGCCTTCTTATTAGCTTCCAACTGCTGATCCAATTTTTCTTCAAAAAGTTTCCCAGGTTCAAAAGTGATTGAACATAAATTGCATTTTGAAGTAGCCTCTCTTCTGACCAAGGCTTAAGCCATATGGGTTGTCTAGCCACATTGGTGACTGCTAGATTCTTTGCGGCAATTCTTCATATATCTAAGGGAAAGTAAGAAGCAAAGTCTGCAGCCAATTTAAGAGAATATAGCTGCTCTATTAATTCTCCCCTGGGAACACCATCTTGGATGTCTCTTCCTAACTGACTTAGCCATAATATTAGGGGTTTTCCGGGCAAAAAAATATTTTTTTAAAAAAGGTCTGTTAGTGCTAGTAATGGGTTAATAAGTACACCCATATACCTTTTAGCAGTGTTTTGAGTAATTTCTGTGGGAGCTCCTGGCATCCTCTGCATATATTTACATGGTGTAATTTCCTGTTGTGTACCTTCCACACTATCTCCCTCTTACTGCCCCCTTCCTCTCACTCCGTTACACCCCCCACCCTGTCTCCCTAGCTAAGCTATCCCACCCACTACTAGCGCCCCCCCCCCTGTCTTCCTAGCTCCCTAGCTAAGATACTTACCTATCTTCCTCTCCTCCTTTCTCCTTCACTGTGCGCAGGCTGGAGGCGCTTCTTTTCCACACTCCTAGCCCATGCACAGACCGGACGTACCTGGGATGCCTGCGCAGTAGAGATGGAGTGCCATCTCTACTGGGCATGTGTCGCAGGCACCTTCAGACTGCGCAAGTGCTTGCTGAGAGGAAGAGGGGAGGTGCTGTTCCCGGACAGGAAGACACGTAAGTATTGATGGGGTTGGGGGGGAGAGTACTGGAGATGTTCTGTTTTGGAAGCAGTGGAACGAAACGTCACCGGATTATCAGAAAGTGAGCCCCCCAGGGATATGGGTAATTATAGATTTTTTTTTTGATAGAAGTAAATTAGAAGTTAGGCGGGGGGAGGGGGTATAGTTTAGGGGTTAATTCCTATTTTATCCTGGACAACCCCTTTAATGCTGTAGACACAGGAGCTGTTGCCATAGTGGTTTTAGATAAGGCTGCTAGTGAAACATATGATTTTAAAAAAAAAAAAATATTAGCCTTATGATCCATTGGATTCTTGAGAAGATACGAATTATCTGCCAGAAAAAAAAGATTTTCTAGAGAGGTTCGCCACTATTGGATCAACCCTAGCTGGTTCTTCTCAAGCTTCACATTCTAATTTATACACAGTTTTAAATCTAGAACCAAGTTCAAATCTTCTAGCTGACAATTTCCACTCCATCTCCATTATGGATTTCAAGACTGGATGCCCAGGAAGAACTGTAGCCTTTCTTTTGGAGAAATAAAACAGACTCTCTGTAACATCCTTGCCCGTTTGGACTTCGGTGCCATCCTCCGGCCGCATGCTACGGCACAGGAGGCGTGTCCGGCTATGATTCCTTGCTTTAGGTTCTTGTTGTACTCTGTCTAAACACTGTTCTATTCCCTCACCTCCGTAATTGATTTTCCACCACACCCATCTCTTACACCTTTGTTTCCCTCTGCTCCTCAAATAGTTAATCTCAGTCTTACTTGTGTGATTGACATCTTTCCTTCCAATCAAGTCTGGGGCGGGTTCTTTCTTCCTATATATTGTTTTCCCATGTTTACCTTAGTGCTTGCTATTGCCTTTATGTGCGTGCTGGCTCTAAACTGTTACTGTTTGTATTTACATTTCTGACCTTTGGCTTTTCTTGTGACTACTGTCTTGGATTTTGATTCTGTACTGTGCTGCTTGACTGGTTCTGACCCCATGGCTAGCTTACCTCCCGTTTGTTATTGTTTGTCTTGTCTGCGTTCTGTGTTATCACCTATATCATAAGAAGGGACTGCCACCCAGTTGTCCTCTGCTGCCTAGGGCAGTGAGACAAGTACGCAGGGACAGGGGACTGGTTCAGCTTAGGACTCACTGTCTTGTCGATCCCTTCCTCCCAGGGTTCACCAGCAGCTACTGGGGAATTGCTCTTCTAGCAATTCCCTTACACTCTCCCTGTCCCGAGAGGACATTTCACGGGTAGAGGGAAGAATGGATTTTATGAAATTTCAGCAAATATAACACCATCTGTAAAAAAGCTGAAATTGAAAAGAGGATGGCTTCTACAAAAGGATAATGATCCTAAACACATGGTAAAATTCAACATAGACTACATGGTTTTACCATGGCCCTCACAAACCCCTGATCTGAACATCATTGAAAATTTGTGGCTAGACCTCAAAAGAGCAATGCCTGCAAGACGACCCAGGAATCTCACAGAACTGGAAGACTTTTCCAAGGAAGACTGGTTGAAAATCCCTCAAACAAGAATTGAAAGACTCTTAGCTGGCTACAAAAAGTGTTTACAAGCTGTGATACTTGCCAAAGGAGGTGCTACCAGATACTAACCATGCAGGGTGCCCAAACTTTTGCATCGGGCCATTTTCATTATTTGTTATTCTAAAAATGTAAAATGAAATTTTTTTTTGACAAAAAAATACATTGGGAATGTGTCATGTTATGCCTTTTGAAGATCATTTTATCTTCAACTTGCTTAACTGTTCACAATAACAGTCATTTTGACCAGGGGTGTCCAAACTTGCATGCCACTGTGGATAATCCTCTGGAAGATGTTGGAGACAACTAATGCAGCATTCAGTTTTAGGCTACTTGCAGATGACCGTGGGTGAGATCCGTGTGCTATCCTTGTTTTTCATGGATTGCACACTGACCCATTCATTTCTATGGGTACATGCAAACGACCATATTTTTCACTGATCAGTGTGCGAGCCGTGATTCCGCACCGCGTCAGATAGATCATGTCCTATTCTGTTCAGTTTTTGTGGAATAGACTCACCCATAGAAGCCCATGGGAGACTAAAAACCTAGGACGGCACACTGACATACTCAGTGTGTCATCAGTGTGCCGTCCGTTTTCACGGACAAGCTAGGGATATAATTAAATGTCACCTTTGTTTTTTTATGGTGGATCCGCAAACTAGGATCACACACCAATGGCACACTGAAGACACTATGTCAGTTTTTGCGGACCTATCACAAGGCATTATGGGAAAGGAGCTGGGGAGCTCATGCGCCCTCTATTGGATGTAACAGATCCTCAATTTGCTTTTGACTCACTGAGCCTTGAGACAGCAAAAGGGATCTTAGCCAAGCCAATTTCACTTATCTGCATACAGCGCTGTTTCCGGATTGTTGTCCTTCATCAGTACAGAGCAAAGTGAATTGGCTGGCTTAGTGGGAGGCAATGAGTGGGTTAGGGACAAGAATCTCTCACATTGAGGAGAGCACCAGTGAAGGTGTGTAGAGATTTTAATTGCCTTTTGCCCTCTACTTAGCATCTACATATCACAAGGCATTATGGGAAAGGAGCTGGGGAGCTCATGCGCCCTCTATTGGATGTAACAGATCCTCAATTTGCTTTTGACTCACTGAGCCTTGAGACAGCAAAAGGGATCTTAGCCAAGCCAATTTCACTTATCTGCATACAGCGCTGTTTCCGGATTGTTTGCGGACCTAGTTCACTGATGCTGAAGAAACACTGAACACACACTTAGGTCGGATTCGCGGCGGACGGAGTGCCGCTGCAAGTGTGAACCCACCCTTTGCATGCATATGTTCAGAAATGGGAGAGGGGAGAAAGCCACTTCCAGACTCCTCTGTGGCTTATCTCCCAGAGAACAAAAGGATTGGGCAGTTGCAAACCACCTGCCTCATCTTATCTCCACCAACAGCAGATATGAGGACATCATACACATTAGATGGTCAGGCGATATACATGTAATGTTTATGGCCATATTTATTGTACAAGCTACATCAATGAGTTTTTGTTTTTCTTGTTTATTGCAGATTTATTTAAATCCCATATTACAGATCTATGTTTATAACCACAGAGCTGATGGATTGTATCCCCCATTAATCATTGTGGACTTATCTGAAGTTGGGGGGCCAAACACATGCTGCTTTTTCCTAAACATGAAATAATTGCAGAACTAAAAAGTGATTTCAATTATGTTTTCATTATTCATATTTTCATTTAATAACATAGATTTACCTTTCTAGAAAGCCATGGAAATAAGAATAGGCTCAATAGGAATCCACACTGCTCTATATTCAGTATGTGTGATGCATAGAGATAAAGAGGAAATTGGCACACGAAACATTTCTATTCTTGGTTCTTGTTTGCATTATGCTAATAAATGTTACGTGTCAATCTTTCAAAGAAAATATTATAAGAAATCAACTTATTTCTGAAACAGATGTTCATTAGACAAATAGCTAAATCTAATGCTGTTAATAGGTTTAGTTCTGAGTTTGGAGGGGATGTGTAGGACTGTCACTGTGCTAAAAAGGATCTTAGTCACAATAGCAGATGACGGAACCCATCATAAAACAAAAAGTCCATTTTACATAATTGTAATGTTTTATACATAATATCAAAGTAGATGAAGAGGAAAAAAATGATTGATAGCACGTTTTACTGTTTATATATACTGTAGATGTATTAAATTTTCAACTTGTGATATGTATACCCAGAGGGAACATGCAATCACTCCATAGGGTACTTACTCTGTCTTTACGCTGTGATTTAAAGGTGCAGTGTAACCTTACATGATACAGAAATAAAGCAGACAAGTTTCAGGATAGAGTAATATCTTATAAGACATGCACTGCAGATTTTTGAACTGCAACCAGTTAGGAGCCGGATTCACTTTACAGAATACTTATCCTTCTACGTAAATTAGTAGTACAGTATGTGTAATGTGTATTCTGCAATGTAATCTCTAATTCTCAGTTGTCTCGGAGTGGGTGAGTGGAGACCAGCCACTATGATGTCTGCCATAGACAAGATACACAAAGCAGAGAAGAATTTGCTCCTCTACCCCTCTCTCTCACACTAAGACGACATGGACACGACCATGTGCGTTTCACTGAGCTGTGATGTCATCCGCGTGCCGCCCATGCACCGGCCATGCTAACAAATTATACATCCCCATGTCCAAAATCACCCAGTCTACAAACATATTAAAATATTTTTCCCATAAAATGAACGCCGTAGTGGGAAAAAAAAATCGATAAAGCGCCAAATTGCAGTTTTTTCGGCATTTTGCTTCCCATAAAAATTTGAATAAAAAGTGACTAAAACATCAGACATTCTGCACAATGGTGTTACTAAAAAGTACATCTGGCCCTGCAAAAAAAACACAATGAAAGATTTTTACTTTTCAAAGTTTGTATTTAAGGTGTGAAAACATGACGTGGCATAAAGACCATGGTTTGCCCACGGCGGAAATGCTGCAGAAAAAAACGTGTTTTACAGTCACTGTGTAGTGGATGGGATTCTAGCAAATTCCATTACCACAGTGCGAGAAAATATGCGCTGCGAACACGCTGTGATTTCCAAAATCGTTACCGTTTTGGAAATTGCAGTATGTCAATTACACCTACGGAAACGCCGGCGGTTTCCATATAGGTATAATATAATAACCTCTGCGGACTTTCTGTGAAAAGCACTGTGAGACGCTACATCTTAGCCTAAATTTGATATTGCCATAATCATTACAACCCGCAGTCTATGCAGTCTATGTTAAAATCTATGGTAAAAAAAAGTTTCTATTAAATACTTAGGAATCGGTGATAAACACCCAGATGCATAGTTATGTCCCTGTAAGTCCAAGGCAATTTTTTTCCACTGAAAATAAACAGTGTAGCTATTCATTACTCTGAAGCTGTGAGAAATTGGTAAAGAAAAATCTATTGAAAAGGCGTATCACTTTCCATTTCAAAATGAATAGTGTAATATGCCTACAAAAATTAAAATTTATATTATTTGATATTGGGTCTATTAATGCATATTGGTTTTGTGTAGCATTTGAGATATTTCCCTCTCTCCATGAATTTTCTATTGATTGCCTGTCTGCAAGGAAGGAGAGTGAGGTCTTGGCATACATTGTGAAGAAAGCACTTTGTATAGGCAGGGTATAAGTGGTAAGCTGATGACACTGCAATAAACATTTTATATTGTCTCTATGAAATGCACCCTTTTATAAGGGAAAACTAAATAGCTTTGCACTGTTTTTGGACTAATGCCTACTGATGAAATAAAGACAAGCAACTGATATTAGTTACATTAATATTATTAACAATGGCACACAATCCTCAATCTGAATTAGTCCAGTTTTGGTGCCAGTAAAATCTTTGTACAGTTATCAATGTCTTAGATGCATGGATTTTGAGGCGTTTATTAGACTGGTTTGTGATCTGATGCCTGGAGACTAGGATACTGCATTAAGATAAGGTCATTGTTACTGGCACAGTGCCTGGATTATCCTGGCATTGTGGCATAGGGCATTAGCCTGCAGCAAGCATATAGTCACAATTGCACAGTACTATGAAAAACTATTCGTATAATTATTATATTGTTATTACATATTTGTCACACAAAATTTCTTCTGATTTTTCAAAACGACCTGAGTAAATGTAAAAAATTTAATTTTTAGTCATTACTGCATTTACTAATAAACTTATCTAGTAACCTAAATTAACTATGTGAATAAGTAAATAAGCCTAATATATGGTTAGCTACACTCAGCAGCAATTGCTGCAATATCTATTGTATAATAGCTTGTTGACCATAAACTTAATATCACACATCCTTCTAAAGGCAAATGGTGAGGACACGTTATAGTCATGGAAACTTTTGGGTGTTATTATGTTGTTCTAGCCAAAACTGCAAGTATTTCCTTTCTAGCACAAGCACATGTGGCCCTAGCACTGAATGCAGCTATAACTGTATTTGGAACACTGTGCGGCAGCAACTTTAAGGTGCCCATGGATATAGCTGCTATATGCCATTAAAACTAGCATAAACAATAGCCACAAATCTAGGATATGTGAGTTTTTAAATGCCCTTTGTACAAATGACTTTTTTATTCCATCCTCACCACTTTCCGAAAAGAGAGCATGGTGTAGGTAGAGACTTCCGCTATGGCAAATTTATTATTATCTATGCAAGACTTACTCCTATTTTCAGACATTTTTATGATGGCCTGTCCCCCCTAGTAATACAGATCATTGGATGTGTGACTATCCCAGACACAAGACAGATATATAAAACATCTGATCTGACTTTTGTCTTTGCCAGATGCAATCGCTGGTTCATGTAAAGTTGTTTTTGCCAAACGTCAAATTTGTACCCAACCAATAGAAGCCCAGATCACATATCACAGCAGAAGCTTATTGCATTGTCATCCAGAATGAAAACTTTCACAGACCAAGCATGAAAGACAAATCATTCAGAAACAAAAATTTTCAAGTGTATAGCCACCTTAACCACTTCAGTACCGAACCAATTTCTCTGGTTCAGGACCAGACACATTTTTGTTTTTTTTCCTTATATGGGGTTTTGAGGATTATAACATTTTTACCATCTGGGTTATTCAACAAATTTTTGCTTCTTTTTTCAGTGACACATAGGGCTTTATTTTTATGTTATTTTTATTTTTGCATGTTTTTTTTAATTTTTTTTTTTATATCCAGGAAAATATAAACAAAAGAGGAGGGATAGTTTGTCTGTTTTTTAAGTTTGACGTTGTTGTTTTTTTAAACCACATGGTGAATCCCATCCAGACTTTTGCAGAAAAATACACGGAGCAGAATCGGTTTTGGAAATCGCAGCATGTCAATTATACCTATTTCTCTATAGGTATAATTGAAGCTGGAAACCTCTACGGACTATGTATGAAAAGCGCTGTGGGAAAAACCATGCATTTCTACTGCGGTTTTTCCCGAACCTTTTTTTGCTGTGGTCCGCTACGTGGGGCCTTAGCCTAAAATAGTTTTCCCTCTGTGTTACGGTAATTTAAATTTTGTATTGTGTTGTCAGGGGTGGGGCTAGTACCTGTGATGTGGCCGTGATACTGGCATATTGTTTTTTTATTTTTTAAATTATTTTACTTTAAAATCTTTACTTTTCTATTTATTTATTTTTATTTTTTTGCACTTCATAGAAAATAATATGTTTTTACGATTTCACTTTTAATAATGATAAATGTTGAGTCCCAGCAATGGAACCTCCACCTGGGGATATGTAATATCTTGCTAACTTGGGCCAACCCCTTTAACAAAGGTTTTTATATCTTACATCAGGATAAATGTGGAAGGTTATATCATATATAACAGTGAGACATATTTATTAAGGACACTTGGCCATTAGACCCTCTAACATGTATTTGATTCACAAATTTAGCTTATCATAGTAATCTTGGACGGCAATATTAAATATCATTTCTCCATTTAGACTGGTATCATATTGCTCCATTGAAAATTATCCGAGTCAGACAGAAAGTAATTTAGAAAAAAGTGAACTAAACTACAGCAGAGCTTTTAACACGTCCTTGCCTTACTGCTGCCTTAAAGGGGATGCACTCTGTATTAAAAAGGGTTTTGCGGGCAAAAAATGAATTTTCATAAAAGGTCTGTTAGTGCTATTAATAGGTTAATAAGTGCACCCAAATACCATTAGCAGTGTTTGAGTGATTTCTGGATTCTCTGGGAACTCCTGGCATCCTCTGCATTTATTTACATCTGCATCTTCCTGTTCTGTGCCTTTCCTACAACTCCCATGAATCCTTTGGCTGCACTCAGAGCTTACTCACTCCCCCTCCCTTTCTCACTTACTCCCCCTCTCTGTTTCCCTAGCTCACTATACCCTCAGTAACCATCTTTAGCCTCCAAGTTCTCACTCACTCAATAATCTTCTCCTTTGGTTGTAATATTGTAATCACTTCCATATATTTTTTTTTTTTTTTTTTTTTTTCCAAGATGGCGCCGCTGGAGTGGCTGCCAGCTACAGCAGCTCTGAGACTCTCTATCTTATTTTTCTTTCTATGACTCGTTTTTGTACCTCTCTACTTAAGGACTTTGCACTATGAAACACACACAAAGACTTGGACCCTTGTGATACTTTTTTTTTTTTTGTTTTTTTGTTTTTATCTGTCTTTGTTCTGCTTGAAAATGGGATCTTTTGTGTATGCAGACAATTCCTTTGTCTATACAAGAGAGGAAATTCTGCAGCTCAGAGGCACAGCAGGAGGGCATACCATCTGGTCACACATCCCCCGTGAGATTTGGAGAAAGAAAAAGCGGGTGAGGGGATGCAGAGCAGGAACTCTTCAGAGGATTAAAAAGAGGCGTTACCGACCAGCTGTTCCCTCCATCATCATGGGCAATGTGAGATCTCTTGCAAACAAGATGGATGAACTAACAGCGCTCACCAGGCAGCATCAGGAGTTTCGGGCGTGCAGCATGATGCTACTTACAGAGACTTGGCTCACTGAAGTTACTCCTGACCCTCTGGTCTCCTTGGATGGTTTTAAACTCCTTCGGGCAGACAGGACAAGGGAGAGCGGTAAGAGGAAAGGAGGAGGGCTGGCAATGTTTGTGAATAATAGATGGTGTAATCCTAGGCACATTGTGATTAAGGATCAAACTTGCTGTAAGGACATTGAACTATTAGCTGTGAGCATTAGACCTTTCTACCTACCAAGGGAACTATCACATGTCATCGTGATAGCTGCATATGTCCCCCCCTCTGCGAAAGCTGACGCTGCCTGCGAGGTCCTACAAGCCACGCTGAGCCAGTTACAGTCTCAGCACCCCCAGGCCCTCTTTCTTCTGTCGGGTCATTTCAACCATGCCTCTCCATCATCCACACTGCCCAGTTTCACACAGTATGTAACCTGCCACACAAGAGACAACAAAACACTGGACTTGTTCTTTGCCAACGTGAGGGAGGCATACAACTCATCAGCCCTACCGCCCCTGGGGAGATCGGATCACAACCTAGTACATCTCCGACCTGTGTACAAGCCACTTGTACGTAGAGAACCAGCTGTCACCCGCACAGTGAGGATATGGTCCGAGGAGAGTGATGAGGCTCTGAGGGATTGTTTTGACACAACCGCATGGGAAGTTCTGCAGGATTCTTATGGGGAAGATATAGAAGGACTCACACACTGCATAACGGACTACATTAATTTTTGTGTGGACAACACAGTACCCACAAAAGTGGTGAGGTGCTTCTCCAATAACAAACCATGGATTAACTCTGATATAAAAACACTACTTAAGGAGAAAAAGATGGCATTCAGGACAAGAGATAAGGAGGGGTTGAGGGAAGTACAAAAGGAGCTGAGGCATCAAATCAGGCAGGGAAAATCCAGTTATAAAGAAAAAATGGAAAAGCAAATGGAAAGAAAAGACATAAGGGGGGTCTGGGAGGGGCTTAAGTCAATTTCGGGTCATAAACAGTCTGTCTGCCAGATTGAGGCAGATGTTAACTGGCTTAATGAACTAAACCTATTCTTCAACAGATTTGATCACACACCAGCTCCTCCCACCCCAGTATGTCCTTCAGCTCCCCCCACCACAATGACTTCTCCCCATGCGGCCACTTCCCAACAGACCAGTAAATCCAGAAATCCATCTTTATCTGGCCACAGTCTGACCTTCACACGGGCCCAGGTGAGGAAGGAGATGAAAAAGATCAAGGCGAGGAAAGCCGGAGGGCCAGATGACATCAGTGCAAGGCTAATTAAGACTTGTGGGGACCAGCTGTGTGGTATAATTACATATATGTATAATATGAGCCTGAGGCAGGAAATAGTCCCTGAATTATGGAAATCTTCTTGTGTGGTACCAGTTCCAAAGAAACCCCACCCTATGGACCTCAACGACTACAGACCTGTAGCACTGACATCCCACCTGATGAAGATCTTGGAGAGATTGGTTCTCACACATCTCCGCCCTCTAGTGAGCCCCGCTATGGACCCACTCCAGTTTGCTTATCGGCCGGGCATTGGGGTAGATGATGCCATCATCCATCTTCTGCACAGGGCTCTGTCTCACCTGGAGAAACCAGGGAACACAGTGAGAATAATGTTCTTTGACTTCTCCAGTGCTTTTAACACCATACAGCCCAGGTTATTGAGGGACAAGCTGGGCCTTGCTGGAGTGGACCACCACCTCTCCAACTGGATCCTAGACTACCTCACAAATCGACCTCAATACGTGAGAGCCCGAGACTGTGTGTCAGGTACAGTGATCTGTAATACGGGGGCACCTCAGGGTACGGTTCTCGCCCCTTTCCTCTTCACACTGTACACTGCAGATTTTAGGTGCAACTCATCCAGCTGCTACCTACAGAAGTATTCTGACGACTCTGCAATAGTGGGTCTCATCACAGATGATGATGACAGGGAGTACAGAGAACTGAACCGGGATTTTGTGGACTGGTGCCACCGGAACCACCTGAAGATTAACGCGGGGAAGACCAAGGAGATGGTGGTGGACTTCCGCAAAGGCAGAAGCCCTCCTAAACCAGTGGACATCCTGGGGACGGGCATCGAGATTGTGAACACCTATAAGTACCTGGGTTTGCTCCTTAATAATAAGCTGGACTGGGCAGATCATATGGAGGCCCTGTACAGGAAGGGCCACAGCAGGCTCTACCTGCTTAGGAAGCTGAGAGCCTTTGGAATCCGGGGGGCACTTCTTAGAACTTTCTTCAACTCGGTAGTGGCATCAGCCATCTTCTTTGGAGTGGCCTGCTGGGGGAGCAGTATATCAACCAGGGACAGAAATAAACTTGACAAGCTGATTAGAAGGGCCAGCTCTGTCCTGGGGAGCCCACTGGACCCAGTGCAGGTGGTGGGTGACAGAAGGATACTGTCCGTGGTGAGCTCCATGCAGAAGAAGAAGTCCCATCCCATGCATGAGACTGTGATCGCGCTGAGCAGTACTGTCAGTGACCGACTGCTCCACCCTAGGTGTGAGAAGGAGCGCTATCGGAAGTCTTTCCTCCCCACCGCGGTTAGGCTGTACAACCAACACCGACCTAAGCGGAGATCATTACACACAGAGAACTGAAATATCTCTCTGCCTGTTAAATCCCCCCCCCCCCCTGCTACGCCCTATCTGTCTGTCTGCTATCAATGTAATGCCTCTCACCTTGGAATATTCCTGTACATGTTGTATTTGTATTTGTATCTGCTTATCTTTGCTGCTGTAACACACTGAATTTCCCCATTGTGGGACTATTAAAGGACTATTATTATTATTATTATAATACAGTCACACAGAGAAAGCGTCAGGACACCAATCCTTCTTGATGCTTTTTTGGGATTTGATAAATAAATATATACATACATGAACATGAATATTTTGACTACTACATATCTCTCTCTATATATATATCTTTATGATTGTTAGAAATGTATGTCTCTCTCTCTCTTTGTCATATATATACAGTGTCTGACTGAAGGGCCTAGGGCCCACCAGCCCTATGTGAAGACATAGCTAACAGGGCTGCAAGCAGGAATTTTAAGCCCCCCCAGAGTATAATGCTCCACATGGTTTATGGAGCTCAGTATAATGCTCCACCGTGGCCCCTGCACAGTATAATATGCCCCACAGTCGCCCCTGCACAGTATAATATGCTCCACAATGGCCCCTGCATGGTATAAGGCTCCACAGAGGACACTGCACAGTATAATGTTCCACAGTGACCCTTGCACAGTATAACACTCCACGGTGGCCCCTGCATGGTATAATATGCTTCACAGTGGCCCCTGCACAGTATAATATGCTAAACAATGACCCCCACACAGTATAATATGCTCCACAGTGGCCCCTGCACAGTATAATGCTACAGTGGCCCCTGCACAGAATAATTTGCCCCACAGTGACCCCCCACACAGTATAATGCTCCAAAGTGGTCCTGAACAGTATAAAGCTCCATAATGACCCCCACACAGTATAATATGCCCCACAGTGGACCCTGCACAGTATAATATGCCACAAAGTGGCCCGTGAACATTATAATATACTCCACAATGGCCCCCGCACAGTATAATATACTCCACAGTGGCCCCTGCACAGCATAATATGCCCCACAGTGACCCCTGCATGATATAATGCTCCATGGTGGCCTCTGCATGGTATAATATGCTCCACAATGGCCGTCCACACAGTATAATTTGCTCCATAGTGGCCCCCATACAGTATAATGCTCCAAAGTGGCCCTGCACAGTATAAAGCTCCACAATGACCCCCGCACAGTATAATATGCTCCACAGTGGCCCCTGAACAGTATAATATGCTCCACAGTGACCCCAGCATAGTAAAATTCTCCACAATGGCCCCTGAACAGCATAATATGCTCCATGGTTGCCCCTGCACAGTATAATATGCTGCACAGTGGCACCAACACAGTATAATGCTCAACAGTGGCATCCACACAGTATAATCGCACAGTATAATATGTTCCACAGTAGACCCTGCACAGTATATTATGCTCTATGGTTGCCCCCACACAGTATAATATGCTCCACAGTGGCACCCACACAGTATAATGCTCCACAGTGGCCCTAGCACAATATAATATGCTCCACAATGGCCCCTTCACAGTATAATATGCTCCACAGTGGCCCCCGCACTGCATAATATGCTCCACAGTGAACCCTGCACAATATAATGCTCCACAGTGGCCCCTGCATGGTATAATATGCTCCACAGTGGCATTCGCAAAGTATAAAGCTTCACAATGATCCCTGCACAGTATAATATGCTCCACAATGGCCCCCACACAGTATAATATGCTCCACAGTGGCCCCCACACAGTATAATGCTCCACAGTGACCCCTGCATGGTATAATATGCTCCACAGTGGCCCTTGCAAAGTATAAAGCTTCACAGTGACCCCTGCATAGTATAAAGCTCCACAATGACCCCCCGCACAGTATAATATGCTCCACAGTGGCCCCTGAACAGTATAATATGTTCCACAATGGTCCCCACACAGTATAATGCTCCACAGTGACCCCTGCACAGTATAATATGCTCCACAATGGCCCCTGCACAGCATAATATGCTCCATTGTTGCCCCCGCACAGTATAATATGCTCCACAGTGGCCCCTGAACAGTATAATATGCCCCACAATGGCCCCTGCACAGTATAATATGCTCCACAGTGACCCCCGCATAGTAAAATGCTCCACAATGGCCCCTGCACAGCATAATATGCTCCATTGTTGTCCCCGCACAGTATAATATGCTCCACAGTGGCCTCCACACAGTATAATTGCACAGTATAATATGCTCTACAGTGGACTCTGCACAGTATAATATGCACCATGGTTTCCCCCGCGCAGTATAATATGCTCCACAGTGGCACCCACACAGTATAATGCTCCACAGTGGCCCTAGCACAATATAATATGCTCCTCAATGGCCACCACACAGTATAATATGCTCCACAGTGGCCTCTGCACAGTATAACAGGCCCCACAATGACCCCCACACAGTATAATGCTCCACAGTGGCCCCTGCACAAAATATGCTCCATGGTTGCCCCTGCACAGTATAATATGCTCCACAGTGGTACCCACACAGTGTAATATGCTCCACAGTGGCCCCCGCACAGTATAATATGCTCCACCATGGTCTCCACACAGTATAATATGCTCCACAATGGCCCCTGCACAGTATAATAGGCCCCATAGTGGCTACAACACAGTATAATATGGATTGCGCATACACAGTCCATATACAGTGCCTTGCGAAAGTATTCGGCCCCTTGAACTTTTCAACCTTTTGCCACATTTCAGGCTTCAAACATAAGGATAGAAAATTTTAATTTTTTGGTGAAGAATCAACAACAAGTGGGACACAATTGTGAAGTGGAACGAAATTTATTGGATATTTTAAACTTTGTAAAAAATAAAAAACAGAAAAGTGGGGCGTGCCAAATTATTCGGCCCCCTTAAGTTAATACTTTGTAGCGCCACCTTTTGCTGCGATTACAGCTGCAAGTCGCTTGGGGTATGTCTCTATCAGTTTTGCACATCGAGAGACTGAAATTCTTGCCCATTCTTCCTTGGAAAACAGCTGGAGCTCAGTGAGGTTGGATGGAGAGCGTTTGTGAACAGCAGTTTTCAGCTCTTTCCACAGATTCTCGATTGGATTCAGGTCTGGACTTTGACTTGGCCATTCTAACATCTGGATACGTTTATTTGTGAACCATTCCATTGTAGAATTTGCATTATGTTTGGGATCATTGTCTTGTTGGAAGATAAATCTCCGTCCCAGTCTCAGGTCTTTTGCAGACTCCAACAGGTTTTCTTCCAGAATGGTTCTGTATTTGGCTCCATCCATCTTCCCATCAATTTTAACCATCTTCCCTGTCCCTGCTGAAGAAAAGCAGGCCCAAACCATGATGCTGCCACCACCATGTTTGACAGTGGGGATGGTGTGTTCAGGGTGATGAGCTGTGTTGCTTTTATGCCAAACATATCATTTTGCATTGTGGCCAAAAAGTTGGATTTTGGTTTCATCTGACCAGAGCACCTTCTTCCACATGTTTGGTGTGTCTCCCAGGTGGCTTGTGGCAAACTTTAAACAAGACTTTTTATGGATATCTTTGAGAAATGGCTTTCTTCTTGCCACTCTTCCATAAAGGCCAGATTTGTGCAGTGTACGACTGATTGTTGTCCTATGGACAGACTCTCCCATCTCAGCTGTAGATCTCTGCAGTTCATCCAGAGTGATCATGGGCCTCTTGGCTGCATCTCTGATCAGTCTTCTCCTTGTTTGAGATGAAAGTTTAGAGGGACAGCCAGGTCTTGGTAGATTTGCAGTGGTCTGATACTCCTTCCATTTCAATATGATCGCTTGCACAGTGCTCCTTGGGATGTTTAAAGTTTGAGAAATCTTTTTGTATCCAAATCCGGCTTTAAACTTCTCCACAACAGTATCACGGACCTGCCTGGTGTGTTCCTTGGTCTTCATGATGCTCTCTGCGCTTTAAACAGAACCCTGAGACTATCACAGAGCAGGTGCATTTATACGGAGACTTGATTACACACAGGTGGATTATATTTATCATCATCAGTCATTTAGGACAACATTGGATCATTCAGAGATCCTCACTGAACTTCTGGAGTGAGTTTGCTGCACTGAAAGTAAAGGGGCCGAATAATATTGCACGCCACCCTTTTCAGTTTTTTATTTTTTACAAAAGTTTAAAATAACCAATACATTTTGTTCCACTTCACAATTGTGTCCCACTTGTTGATTCTTCACCAAAAAATTAAAATTTTATATCTTTATGTTTGAAGCCTGAAATGTGGCAAAAGGTTGAAAAGTTCAAGGGGGCCGAATACTTTCGCAAGGCACTGTATATGTGGGTTTTTATTATTTTTATTTTGAAAAACATGAAATAACTTTTTTTTTTAACATTAAGAATTTTATTGAAATTTTGTTAAATCACAAAATACAAGTCTAAAAAGTTATTGACAATAAACGGCGCATGGGGGATACTGGGGAACGGAGGGAGGGGTGGGGGAACAAGAAACAGCAGGCAGGTAACAGGGAGGAACATAGGGGAGGAAGGGCAACAATAGCTCTGTCGCAGCAGAGTCAAATACATAATACAGGAACAAGAACAGAAGTAAATATACATCAAGTTAATTTGGAAAAAGGAAAAAAAAAAAGGAAAGGAGTGTGGGGGTAGGGAGAATCAGGAGGACACAGAAGGAAAGGCAGACTAGAAGTCAGAAGAATAGTAGAAGTGATTCCACAGGAGCCACGTTTGCTGATGGACCTTATTGTCTTGTTTCAATTCTGCGAGCAAATTTTCCATGCTGCGTATGCACAAAACCTCCTGAAGCCAAGACAGCAGAGATGGGGGAGTCAGGGATTTCCACAGTTTAGGAATAACGGATCTACCAACAGGAAGCCCAATAAGTTATGTGTATACTTCTGAAATTTACGTGGGAAGATAGAAAGGAGTAGAGGAGGTCATCTTCCAAAGCAATGCCAGTGACCGTTCGAATAATATGATGGACATCTGACCCAAAGGGACCTAGGAGTATACATCCCCACCAGACGTGCGCCATCATGCTCCAGTTGGCGTTACATCTCCAGCATCGATCCAAATTGCAGGGGTAGATCTCATGAAGGATAGAGGGGACTCTGTACCATCGGGAGAGGATCTTATAATTCGTTTAATGCGCCTTGCACGATATAGAGAACTTATGGCATGCCTGGAAAGCTGAAGACCACGCATCTGGCGAGAACGAGACCCCCAGTTCCCTTTCCCAGCTACCCAAGAATGCTGGTAGACTGTTGGCGGGATTCTCCATGAGCATGCCATAGATAAGTGAGACAGTGTGAGTGGGAGTACTAGGTGAAATGCATAAACGTTGAAAAGGCATCAATACCCTATGAACATTATGAGATGCCTAAAGAGTAGTATAAAATGGGAAAGTTGGGCGTACTGCCAGTGAGAGGCAAAAGAATCAGGGTCTGGGCTCGTTGCGAGGAACTCAGAGCGGAGGAAGAGGGAGGAGGCAGATATAACTCGATAGAATCTGAGGGTGCGTTGACCCACAGTGTGAAAGAGGAGTGAAGTGTGGAAGGAAAGTCCGGGAAAGTCCGGGTTGCCCGAGATTGGGGTCATAGGGCCATCATTTCGGAAAAGTCTCCACACAGCACCGTAGATTCGGCATGGTCCCAGCACCTGGTGCGTGACATAGGGAGTAACATGAGACTTACTATCTGACCAAAAACGCTTATGAAGCTATGGGAGAGCAGTGAGAGGGAATGGGCTCAGAGACCCCTCCAGGGCAACCCAGAGTTTAGAGCGTACTGAGTGGTGCCAATGAAGAATGATGAAATAGCTGGGGGGAATAGGATTTAGTTTTTTCCTTTTTTACATTGTTTAATTTTTTTTAACCACAGCTTTCATAGGTTAAACAGTCGGGATTGTGTTATCAATGTCTTGGCTGTTGCAGGAGGAGCCCAGCTGTAACTAACAGCCGGCTACTGTGGTGATCACACAGGCTCTGATTCTGAGCCCACACAATTACTGTCACATACATGTATGTGGGAAAGTGCTAATTAAATACATTACCTGACGTCCATGTATGTAAAAATGTGGGAAGGGGTTAAACTTGCATGTCAGTATTCCTTTACTTTTTAGTTACTTTATTTCACTTATGACCACAGTTTAAGGCCAAGGCCCCATTTAGTGGGCTGCAGTGAAAAAGTGCTGTGGGAAAAACCGTGGCGGAAACGGTTTCCTCTGTTGACTTTCTGCTTCAATTATACCTATACGGAAACCGCCGGCATTTCTGCAGGTATACAGGTGCATCTCAATAAATTAGAATATCTTTGAAACGTTCATTCATTTCAGTAATTTAGTAATACAATCCATAATCAGCAGTCTTCCATGATTGTGTGTCCTACTGAACCAGACTGAGGGACCATTTAAAGGCTTAGGAAACCTTGGCAGGTGACACACTGAATTTACAATACTGAACTTTTTTACAATATTCAAATTTTCTTAGATTTGGGTTTTCAATACCAGTAATCCATAATCACCATTTACAGAAATAAAACACTTGAAATAGAACACTCTGTGTGTAAAGAATCTAGAAAATATAGTAATTACTGAAATAAATAAACGTTTCAAAGATATTCTAATTTATTGAGATGCACCTGTAACTGACATGCTGCGATTCCCAAAACCGCAACAGCATTTTTGCTGCGCATATTTTCTGCAATGTGTGGATGACTGCATTGTGACAATTGTAACTTTCTTTTTGCGTTCGCTAAACCAAAACTTGTCAGATTGTCAGATAGAGAAACTTGATTCATCACTGCATAGAACACATTTCATCTGCTCCAGAGTAAAGTGGTGGCATGCTTTACACTGACACTTGTCATAGTGCTTAGTGATGAAGGGCTTGCATGTAACTTCTCGTGCATAGAAACCCATGTCAGGAAGCTCTCAAAGCACAATTTTTGTGCTGATGTTACTGCCAGAGGAGGTTTGGATCCCTGCAGTTATTGACCCAGCCGAGCTGTCATGTATGGACCGTCATAGCACATAACACGGGTGCGGCCGTCAGGGGTCAACTCATTCCACTCACTGAATCTTGCACTCATTCTTCACTCAGGCTGCAAATTGAGCGTAAATATCACCCCAACACAGTCCTCGCACCCCAAATACACGCTGCCACCACCTATTGCATGCAGTATCAAGGACCATAGGAATCCCAGACACGCACTACTGCTCCCCAGCAGTCAAACACAAACTTACTTCAAAAAAGGTAATGGGTTCATAGAAAAACACAAAGTAAATTTAAATTTAGCAGCATAATACCCAAAGGGTTAAGTGCTATAAATATATATATATATATATATATATATATATATATTCGCCTTGTAGAGATGTGTCTCTGGCCTTTGAAGTCAAGATGAAATTCCTGGTACAACTCGCCTTCCCTATGCCTGTCTGACCAAGAAGTTGTAAAACAATAAAAACAGACATCTGGTCCTGATGAGCATTTCACCTCTGACCCCACCTTCTTTGTATACACACATACCACTGAGGTAGACTGACAACCCATACATAAACAAAACATTCACTAAAGAATGTTTATATATAATTCAGTAATAATACATACACAAATAGACTTCCTTCATCACACAAGCGTTGATGTATTATGCAGTATGTGCCTCAACCACTTGGTGAATCCACTCTGTAACTTTACAGGGTGAGCTGCTGTAGTTCCTAAACGCTTCTCCCTTTCAGTGATATCACCCACAGTTGATCGTGGAATATCTAGGATGGTAGAAATTTCACGAACTCACCTGTTGCAGCAGTGGCATATTATTACAGTACCAAGTTGGAAATCAGTGATCTCTTTATGATGCCTTTTACAAATAGGAAGATTAGAATTCTTTCACAAATGTATGGAAAGGCAGACTGCATTGCTAGGTGCTGGACTTTATATACCTGTGGCAATGGGACAGAATAAAACACCTGAATTAATAATAATAATAATTTTTATTTATATAGCGCCAACATATTCCGCAGCACTGTACAATTTGTAGGGTTCAAGTACTGACAAAAAAGATACATTACAAAGAAATATTCAATTCACTTACAATCTATGAGATAGAGGGGGTGACACAGGAGGTAGCAGGGGCGGCAACAGACGTAGCATTACTTGTACAATGGTCAGACAATTCTGTAATAGAGGTTACTGTCATTAGACATATATAAAGCTGTATGAGCCGTCATCAGTCGTGTCCTTTAACGTGCAGATGGTGCCTGGACATATAAAGTTAGTCTGATACGGCATCATATCCTGTGAGGTAATGCGGGAGTGTGAACAGAGGAGAGTATGTTTTAGGGATTCTAACTACAGAAGGGTTTACATTAGGAGTTGTGATAGGCCTGTCTGAAAAGATATGTCTTTAGTTTATGCTTGAAGCTGTGGAAATTGGGGGTTAATCTAATAGTCCGGGATAGAGCATTCCAAAGAAGTGGTGCAACTCGGGAGAAGTCTTGTATACGGGAGTGGGAGGTTCTGATAGAGGATGCTAGTCTTAGGTCATTGAGTGAACGCAGAGTACGGGTTGGGTGATAGACAGGGATGAGGGAGGAAATGTAGGGAAGTGCAGCATTATGGAGAGCCTTGTGGATGAGGGTGATAAGTTTATATTGTATTCTGTATTGAATAGGCAGCCAATGCCGACTGGAGGCATCGCTGTAGCGTCTAAACTGATAGATGAGCCTGGCCGCCGCATTCAGAATAGATTGTAGAGGGGAGAGTTTAGTAAGGGGAAGACCGATTAGTAAGGAGTTACAGTAGTCAAGGCGATTGTGAATCAGGGCAACAATAAGTGTCTTTAGTATATTTGTGGTAAAGAAAGGGCGGATTCTGGAGATGTTTTTGAGGTGGAGATGACATGAGCGTGCGAGTGATTGGATATGGGGGTGAAGGAAAGGTCTGAGTCAAACAAAACCCCGAGGCAGCGGGCATACTGCCTAGGAGTTATGGTAAGGCCGGAGACTGCAATGGAGATATCAGGGACAGATCTATTAGATGGTGGAAACAGCAGTAGTTCAGTCTTTGAAAGATTCAGTTTCAGATAAAGCGAAGACATGATATTTGAGACAGCAGAGAGACAGTCACTGGTGTTCTGTATTAGTGCAGGGGTGATGTTACAGGATGACGTATATAATTGGGTGTCATCAGCATAAAGATGGTACCGGAAGCCAAATCTAGTGATGGTTTGTCCAATGGGGGCTGTGTAGAGGGAGAAGAGCAGGGGGCCTAGGACCGAGCCCTGAGGAACCCCAACGGCAAGGGGAAGAAACAGAACCCACAAATGATACACAGAAAGTGCGGTCAGAGAGATAAGAGGAGAACCAGGAGAGGCCGACAGAACGGAGCATAGTGAGGAGGAGTTGATAGTCAACAGTGTCAAATGCTGCTTAGAGATCTAGAAGAATAAGAAGAGAGTAGTCACCTTTGGATTTAGTTGTCAGGAGATCATTGGAGACTTTTGTGATTTTCTCTATATAGTACAGTATAAGTACCATAGCTGAAAACATTCCTCGTGCACTACAATACATTTCTAAGTTTATGATCCATATTAAGAGCAAAGTACATTGACTTAATCAGCTAGGAGAAGTGCAAATCCAACCAGGAGAAAGTTCATTTGAAAAGAGAAACTTAGGCAATGTGCTATTCTATTGACTGAAAACATGCTGACAATATTCCAACTCTTTGTACTTTATAGTCTGATGCTGTAATTCACATGATGCAACAAGTTAGAAAAGTTTCTTACAAATAGCATGGTTATAACATGCCACTATTTATGTTGACATCATTTCATAATGACAAAACTATCTAACATAATTGGAAACAGAATGCACAAGGATAGATTGGAGGTACAGATGCTAGGGGCAAGGATACCAGAAAGTAAATGTAAAAATGCACCAGTGATGGTAGTACAATGAGAACATGACACAGGAGTAGTTGTAAGTAAATGCAGTCAGGCTATAGGAGATCTGGCAAAAACTAGAATGCAGCAACTGTGTAGCTAAAGAGAATGCAAGCCAAAGGGTCAGGTGATGGAAGTTCAGTATTTGTGGGTGTAATCTGAGGGTCACTGGCAAGCAGCCACTGGTCCCCACAATGTTCAGCCCTGCTGGACCCGCTGCCAGGACATTCCATGCCCTGCAGGTCACCTGGACCTCCACTGGCAGAGAATAGACACCTGGGTACACACTGCAGATTCCTCTTTACTATAGATGGTGAAGTATAGCAAAGACAATTCTCATGGTTGTGTAGAACAGTAACTTGTGCAGGCCTTTGGGCTGTGGGTGTTAACAGCTTGCTTTCATCATTGTAGAGGATGTACCGCCTGCCACTACAGTTCCCAGGCTCCCGCTCACCAGGTGCTCTGGAAGTCCTTACAGATTCAAGTTACCAGCTAAAGTCTTATCGCAGGTGTGCCTCTCCTTGCTGTGTGCAGATCACAAGACTCTCCCAACTTACCAGGTCTTGCTGGCTACTGCCTACTACTGCAGTACTGCATCTCTCCAACAACAACTTGGCCTCCGCTCCCAAGAGCCATCTCTCCATCTCAACTCCAGCTGTCTTCTCTCTCTAAAGAATGCAGGGCCATCTCCTGCCCTGGGTAGCTGGGGTAATACATGACATAAAACAGGCCATGCTACAGGACTTTTGAACACAACTTCTCCTGCAATGCAACTCATGAATGCAACTTCATTCCACCTATAAGGAATTATCACACATTCTATTTCCAAAGCAATGACCATGCAATTACCTGCACCAATTAAAGCAACCTGAGCATGCATAGTATACTAGCAGAAGGACCCGGCTTTGCACGGGTACATTTCATTTTTTGTCTGTCTAGTGGCCCAATAAGAATTGGCCAGTTTTGCACTTGACATCCAGTATGGCAGTCCAGTATAGGTATAGTCTATTTATGGCTGTGTTGCTATGGAAACCTGGTAAATGAAATGTGAACTTATATTGGCTGATGCACGTCATATGACTGAATATTTAAGGACCTGCGAACTGCTATTGACTTATACAGGTCATAAATAGCTTGGTTGCTATGGAAACCTGGTGTAAAGCTGTGTGTATGTCAATCCTGAAGAACCTGCTATTTTCCATTGGTCCATAAGCGTCATGTGATCATGTGTATCTCAGTTTGGATATCAGTGAAAGACCTGCGATCGGTTGTTATGGAAAACCTGGAGTAAAGCTGTGTGTATGTGACCTTGTGTAACAGTGTTATCCACAGCTTCTGCCCCTTTAAAGCTGACCCACAGCAGTGAAGAAAAATGTCTGGGCTGTTATGGAAACATGGAGTGCAGCTGTGTGCATGTGGCTGACAATGCCTTATTAGATTGGAGACGGGCTTGGGCCTGCTGGGTTGTTTCAGCAGCTCGCTGTTGTCTGTGACATACCTTTTCAGATTGGAGACGGGCTTGGGTCTGCTGAGAGTTTTCATTAGCTCGAGCAGCAGCCATGCGTTTTGCTGCAGGGGGCATGAGTAGTTTAAAAACGTTTCAATTTATAAGAATGCTGAAATCCAGAATGGCAGTCCAGTCAGTGGCGTAGCCGCGGTAGCGGCTGCCACAGGGCCCGGGACATTAGGGATCCCGGCAGGCCCCTGATGTTTTTTTTTTTAATAGGTCGTTACCTGTTGGTGTAACACCAGCAGGTAACGGACCCTATTTACTTACCGTTCCCTGCTCCTGCTCACAGCCGCCTGCGCTTCACCTTCTGTGGAGGTGCTGTGAGCAGGAGCGAGGATCGGTAAGTAAGGCCTGCGGGCCGTGAACCCCACAAACACTGCTATCATTATACTCTGGGGTCTTTTCATAAATAGCTTGGTTGCTATGGAAACCTGTGTGCCTGAGGAGACTTAGCACCTGCGAGCTTCTATTGGCTGATAAGGGACATGTGACAGTATGTGTGGCAGTTGGAATATTAGTGAAAGACTTGCAGTCTTGTGTAAGAGACAGCCAATGTTGTCTTAAGCTTCATTTGTCTGTATAAACTGTTAATGTTGAATGTATTTCTGTGATTCTGTTCCTTTAAGACAGCAGCCATTGTAATTGTGACATGATGCTGGAGTGAGACCCCCCCCCTTTTATGTCAGCCTGCCTGTTCTGCAGACAGAGTGTGAGCAGAGAAGCAGGAAGTGACGAGACAGAGAGCAGCAGCCATCTTGGCAAGTGTTGTATTGAACTGGTGTGGAGATTTTTCTGTACAGCTAAGCTGTATCTTGGTCCAGAGACAAACAGAGTGTAAAGAGACAACAGGACTAGTGAGTCCACGTGAAAGGAACTGTGCTCAGTGGCTGATCAGTGAGACTGACATTGTGACTGTGTATATGGATACCACAGATAGAGACTCGCAGGGCTGTTGATGTACTGGACGGCACCTGCTAAATCCCGGCTTACATCCCAGCTCAGTGTATGGATTCGGCAGGACTGTCAGTGTGCTGAGTGGAATCTGCTGTTGGATTACATTGCATTCAGTTGGTTTCCCTGTCTGTTAAAGAGGACTTCATTTCTCCCAAGATCCTGATAACCGTGAGGAGAGGACGCTTCACTATAAAAGAAAGGACCGACTTTGGGCCCCACCGCGCGCTTCTACGGACTGTAAGCGGTCCACCTGGACCACTGGGGAAAAGGGGGTGCACCCAAATGTGAAGTCAGGGTCAGTTAGGGATAGTTTTGAGTATATTGTTCATTCAGTGTCCATACTGCAGAAGTGGACAGAGTAAAAGTAGAAACCATTGCAGAATTTGCCTTGAAATTGTTCATGCTATATTGTATATTTTGCTTGTCTTTAGCCCTGTCATTTTACCTTTAACTAGCCTTTATTAACTTATAGTAAATATATATTTTTTTCTTGAACTACCGCGTGTGCGTTCATTTCTGGTTGCGGAGTCCAAACCACCTGCCTTGCTCTCGGTTCACACTTGTATTAGCTAATGCTGGTCATTTTTTGGGAATACTGTATCTCAGGAACAGTACATCCTTTAGAGCTCAGATCCAGTCTAAAATATTCCCGGACACCTGATGCACATGTGTGCCAAATTTGGGGAGGATCGGTCCAGTCGTTTGGTCACGCATAAAGAACAGACAGACAGACAGACAGAAACTCATTTTTATATATATAAGAGATAAGAGATTGTGCATCAGGATATCACATATCTAGTAAATCTCTACTTACACCAAGTTGTGACTTACTAACTTTGCTAACATTGTTTAGTCAGGACATGTATGTAAACAGTTATATAAAATACTATACTATACAGACTACACATCAACCAAGAGGGGTCTCTCCACCCCTTACAGATAGTCCATAGACAGTAGTGTATTTGAAATGTTTTTATATAACAATATTTTTGTGTGAAATGGAACACTGTATATTGCCTAATAATAATAAAAATACAGTGTCCAAAATACTACTGCTATATGCTTCTGAAAATACTAAAGCCATCCACTTGCCAAATAACAATCTAACATAATTGTATGCGCTATATTATTTCCCAGATAACAGTATCCGATATACACCTTATATCACAGAATCTACCATAAAAGGTGCCCATAGAATAGTGACAATATATTAGAGTTTGTAAGCTTAAACTGGCTCTACCAGAAGTAGGTAAATCCTGCATGAGCGGTACATGGCAGAGTACACTCAATGTACAACATGTGACCGTAGGGAGCATACATCATCTCAACAAGTCATTATGTATCCTGATAAACTAATACCCAGTCCTAATACACAGTTTATTAAAAATTTTAGTCTAAACTAGTTGCACCACATTGCACCAAAGATGCACTATGGTTACGCCAGTGTCTAGTTTTAAACACAATAGTAAATATGGGTCACTGTTTCTGCATTTTGGCCTAGTTTTTGTTAAGTAAATAATCTGTCATGTGTAATTCATTTAATGTTGTACTTACCTAATTTTATAACCAGATGCTGGACAGGATTTTATTATGTCCTTATACATAAAACCATGGAATTCAAAGAGGGCATACTTTGTATTTCTCATGACTGTACATGTATGAAATAACAAAGCAAAAACAAGACAAAATGCAAAAAAACAAAAAACTAAACACACAGTATGTTGTTTTATAAGAAAACATTTTTAGTAACATTTCCTAGAAAAGGTTTTTTTAAAAGTATATAGAAATTCAGACTAAACAAATGTCAGATATGTGGTTTTATTGTGATATCGGTTCTACCACGAAAAGTCATCTGCATTGATTTCCTCTATGGCTAGGATATGCCATCCTTTCTGATAAGTGGTGAGTCTCACATTAAATAAACAAGACTGTGGAGTTGGTAGCACTAAACACTAACTCCAAATTTTCTATTTTTTCGCAGCCCAACTCGGACTCTGACTTATCTTATGTTATTCCTTCATAAATGGCTGAAAGCTAGTTAGACAGAAGCAGTAAAGCTCCTCTAATTCATGAAAAAAGCTAGTAGTTGAATTCCTATTAAAGTAAATATGCAGCCAACTAATACATTTAATTAATTATACAATACTGATAATGCAAAATAATTCATCGGTTAATTTTGAAGCTGCAGTCAGTAACTTTTTTTCTAACTCCAACTCCATAACCTTGCAAAGAACCCCATTGTTTCTTAGAATGAAGGAGCCAGCAAAGAATACTTATCGATGTAGCAACACCGTAGTTTTTAGGATGAGTGGGATCCAAACTACACTGTTAGTTAAAATGAGGGGCAGCAGTGCTAGCTAAGTGCAGCAGCTTCTTCTCAATGTCATTTCCCTCTTAGGCTAAGGCCTCATGTTGCAAGCTGCAGCCAGAAAGCGCTGTGGAAAAGATCACGGCGGAAACACATTGCGGTTTTTCTGCAGCGCTTTTCACAGAAAGTTTTCTGTCCCTATTATACCTATATGGAAACCGCCAGCATTCCCATAAGTATAATTGACATGCTGAGATTTACAAATATGCAACGGTTTTTGAAATTGTGGCATTTCCACTGCAGATTTTTTCTGCAGTGTGTGGACGGGATTCGCCAGGTACTGTAATATTCAGCGTTTTTTGCCATGCCATTTTCTACTTGACCAAAACGCCACTTATTCACAACGTGGGACCTCAGCCTCAATGTGAAAGTTTCTTCTTCAACTAGAGCAAAGTGACAGGCAGTAAACTAATCTGACCTCAACAGCAACATCAATGTGTCACAATACTTATCGCTTGTTGCTCCAGTCTACTATGAGCAGCTGCTAATTCAAATGAAAATTGTAAGGCTGAGTGTGACGCCCATGACACAACCAAAGATCACCAGGTCGCCCTGTGACTCTTCCACTTATGTTAGTGAATGCAGTCGCATTGCGACTACTAGTGTTTCATGACTGCAACTTCTAGTTGCAAAAAAGTTGAGCAGTGTGTGACTAGAGGTCATGGCCGCAGCACACTAGACTTCACAATGTTACTCTATTCTCTAACATTAATGAAGGAGTTGCAGGGAACCCAGCGATCTTTGTTTACGTGATGAGATTTGAGGCCAAAGTCTTTGTGTAGTCCTGTCCTTAGTCTCCTGTTGACTTCAATAAGAACCATACACAACTATTCATGGATTAGACTTTTAGAACAAAATCTTATATTAGTGTAAGAGGTATACTTTGATATAATTTATAAATATTATTTTAACAATATTAATATCAAATAAAATAGCCTGTTAGACTTGTAGCCAGTTTATTTCTCCTAAAAACATGGTGTTGAAATATTCATAGAATAATGCTATCTGTAATCCTGCCCTAGAGCTCCTGTGCATGTTTGTGAAACAAGATTGTTGGGCTGAAGATGGCTAGACTCTGAAAAATATATGAATACAGTAGAAAATGCTATTCTGAGACTTGTCAGATAGATTTATATAGGGGTTACTTTGAGAACAATTGGAAAGTCAATGCGGATAAAAATTCCACATTGACGGGGGGGGGGTGTCATTTCAAACAAGTACTTCTTACTTGCTGTCATATAAGAGAGTCTCATCTTTCATATGACATCAAGATTGCTGGTTATACATGTATGATTTCCAGAAATATTACCAGTTGAAATACAAGAATAGTATATTTATTTGCAGCTGCTCCTAATCTTGATCTCATATGAAAGATGAGAAACCTAAAAACATGACCTTTTAAAGTTACTTGTAGAATGGCATTAAAAGGGTTGTCCAACTTTTTGATACTAATGACCTTTCCTTAGCCAGGACTACATAGTAGACAGAGCCAGAAGCAGACAACTCCATCCATTGTGTAGTCGCTATGTGGAGTTGCGACATTTCAGCTTCGATTTAAAGAGGACCTTTCACCACCTCCACTTCTTAACCTTTGTTAATAATTACTGCTCCAATGATTCCGGTACAGATAGATTTTTTTTTCTCTAGTTCCCACCATTCCTGAGCAAATAGTGCTGTTAGTTTTGGTGACTGACATTCTACTTAGACTCTGTACTGTCAGGTGGGCAGTGTCATTCAGAAGCAAGAAAAGGGATGTGATTCTAACCTCCAATCAGCGGTGAACAGTGTCAGGTCTCAGAATTAAACCCCTTGCCTGCTCCTGCCTGACAGTGCCAAAACTAACAGCACTTATTGCTTGGGAATGGTGGGGGCTAGAGACAAAATTCAAACTGTGCTGGAATCAGTGAAGGGGCAACTATTAAATGATACAAAGATCTGGACTTGGCAGAGGTCAGAAAAAGACCTCTGTAAGTAGTTCCGATACCAACAGTTGCTACTAACAGTTGATCAATGGGTTTGTCAGGCGTTGGACCCCCACCAATCTGGCATTGATGACTTATCATGGGTTTAGGTTATCAATATCAAAATGCTGGAAACCCTTTTACGACATAATGATCAAGACCATATTTTAGATATTTATGTATCTCAAACTGATACCACCTTTAGACCAAAGTCACTAATTTTTTGAAGGTACCTTTCCACCATTTTAAGTGTTTCCTTTCACTTATGGCATGATGAACCTGCAGAGGCACCTATTTGCAATAATGTTGGCCAAATGAGGTTAGGTACTGTCAGGCAACAATTAGGGGTATAGCATCATATATGTGATTCAACCCCTTCCTGCAGAAGGAAGAAAAGTCACCATTTTTACCTTTATGTTTTTCAAAACAGTACCAATAAACAACCCTCACACATCTCATATTCCAGAAAAATAAAAAATATTATGGTTATATAACAAAATCATTTAAAATAAAAATAACTGTAAAAACAAAACCCCAATAAAGAATGTCAATAGAGCTTATTATAGGTAATGAAAAGCATAAAAGAAAATCAAATTGCTTGAACCATGTTTTTGGTCCCCCTCCACCACCCAAAAAACCACAATAAAAAATGAGCAAAATTTGTTTGTACCCGGATATGGTACCAATTATCTAAAACTTATCCCGCAAAAAATAAACCCTCATGTAGCTCTATAAACAGAAAAACACAAAATCATCACAAATGAGGATAGTGTTATTGAGAAAAAGTAGTAAAACATCAATAAAACTATATAAATTTTTATATGATTTATTTGAACTGCTGAACTAAGTTAACATGTCAGTAATACCATATGGGTGATGGTATTAAAACAAAACTTAAAATAGAATGCAGAATTTCTGTTTTTGGTCACCTTGTCTTTCCACCAAAAACAAGTATAAAATGCAGTTAAAACACATCCTGCAAAAAATAAGCTCTAACACAGTTCTAGTGAAAAAATAAATAAAAAAGTATTGCTCTGATAAAATTACAACACAAATACATAATGTTTTGTTATATTTTGCTGTTACTGTAAAACAAATATTGCCTTCCAAAAAACATAGAGAAAGCCATCTTAAAATAGTATGTACCCCAAAATGATACATAAAAATAAGCCCACATACAGCTTCTTCAACAGAGACACAAAACAGCAGTTTATGAACACATATGAGTTCCTGTATTCAGGAGAAATTTCACAAGAAATGGTGGGACATTCCTATTACTCCTTGTGAAAATGGCAAATTTGGGGCTAAAAGCAACACATTGTTGGAAAAAATGTAATTGTTATGTACGTGTTAATAAATTCTATGAAAGACCTGTAAGTTCAAAATAAATACTACATCCCTAGATAAATTCATTGAGGGATATAGTTTACAAAATACACTTTGGGGGATTTCCATTGTATTGGTGCTCTGGGGACTCTGCAAATACAACATAGAACACAAAAACCATTGCAGCAAAATCTATGCTCCTTTCCTTCTGAATCCCATAGTGCTCTCATAACACAGTTTATTACCAAATATAAGTTGCATAACAAATGTCGGGGTGTTTTTTCTCCTATAAATGTGGGGCTAAAGCAACGTATTTTTTGAAAAAAAAAGTAATTTGACAATTTCATGACCCATTGTTTATAACTTCCATAACACGCATGTAGAGTCAAAATGGTCACAACACCTCTTGATAAATTCCTTAAGGGGTATTGTTTCCAAAATGGGGTCGTTTGAGGGGTGTTACTGCTGTTCTGGCACCTCAAGGCCTCTTGAAACCTGACATGGTGCCTAACAACATCCTAATAAAATTAAGAATCTAGAATCCATAAAGTGCTCGTTCATTTCTGAGGTCTATGTTATACATGATCACATATGGGATATTTCTCCAAACTGCAGACTCATAATAATAAGTATTGATGTTTGTTTTGCTGATAACCCTTAATGTGTTACAGGCAAAATGGATTATTTCACCTACATTTTGCTTTGATTCCTGTGGAAAATATTAAGGGTTAACAATATTTCTAAATGATGTTTTGAATAATGTGAGGGTTGCAGTTTCTAAAATGGGGTCACAAACATTATTAGTTATTAGTCATTATTATTATTATAATGTGGGGTGTATAATGTAGGGCTTTTATATTTTACAGACCAGCTAAGTCACTTTATAATTTTTTAGGGACCAATTCAGTTTTGTTTTTTTCAAAATCTGAAAATTTGCTACTAGACTGATAAGCCATCTAACATCCTAAAAAAATCCCAAAATAAAGTAGCCCTATGATAAATATCTATTATTAACTATCTTGGGTGTTATTTTGAAAATTACAAATTGTTTTAATATTCACAGTACATTTTACATTTTTAATAAACACAAAACTTGACGAAAAGTTATCAACAACATAAAATAGTATGTTTTGCAAATAATGTTGGAATGACTTGGATAGGTAAATGCATTATAAAGATATTACTACATAAAGTGACATAAAGGCCAATCATGGCTTTGATAAACATTGTATGAACATGGAAAGAAATGGCCACCATGATACATCTGCATCTACAGATACAGTAGCTGTTACACTGATTTATAGTGTTCTAGCATGGGTGTAGTTTTTAGCATGCTGTTCTATTAAAAATTCTCAGACTACTTATCTTTGTGCTATCAGGAAAATGCACCATCTGACAGGATGTGCATAATAATTCCAACATTTGGCAAGCTGATAAATATATTTTATTTGCTGCCGAAACTGCTCCTAAAGAAGAATTTCTTATTGCAAAACACTCAAAAATTATTCTCACTACTTAATATATTACTTTGTCATCATTTTTATAATAACTATGGCAGTATTATCCATGATGATTTGCTATGCTTTTTGGAGGGTGAGATACAAATCGGCTCAGGTCACAGGGCCGCTCGGCTGATCTTATACAGTGGGTACGGAAAGTATTCAAAAAAACAGAAATGTAGATATTTTTGCAAGTTTATTAAAAAAGAAAAACTGAAATATCACATGGTCATATGTATTCAGACCCTTTGCTCAGTATTGAGTAGAAGCACCCTTTTGAGCTAGTACAGCCATAAGTCTTCTTGGGAATGATGCAACAAGTTTTTCACATCTGAATTTGGGGATCCTCTGCCATTCTTCCTTGCAGATCCTCTCCAGTTCCGTCGGGTTGGATGATGAACGTTGGTGGACAGCCATTTTCAGGTCTCTCCAGAGATGCTCAATTGGGTTGAGGTCAGGGCTCTGGCTGGGCCAGTCAAGGCTTTGTTCCAAAGCCACTCCTTTGTTATTTTAGCTGTGTGCTTAGGGTCATTGTCTTGTTGGAAGGTGAACCTTCGGCCCAGTCTGAGGTCCAGAGCACTCTGGAAGAGGTTTTCTTCCAGGATATCTCTGTACTTGGCCGCATTCATCTTTGATTCAATTGCAACCAGTCGTCCTGTCCCTGCAGCTGAAAAACACCCCATAGCATGATGCTGCCACCACCATGTTTCACTGTTGGGATTGTATTAGGCAGGTGATGAGCAGTGCCTGGTTTTCTCCACACATACCGCTTAGAATTAACGCCAAAAAGTTCAATCTTCGTCTCATCAGACCAGAGAATCTTATTTCTCATAGTCTGAGAGTCCTTCATGTGTTTTTTGCCAAACTCTATGCGGGCTTTCATATGTCTTGCACTGAGGAGAGGCTTCCTTCGGGCCACTGTGCCACTCTCATTTGCTCTGACATGCACTGTGTGCTGTGAGGTCTTATATAGACAGGTGTGTGCCTTTCCTAATCAAGTCCAATCAGTTTAATTAAACACAGCTGGACTCCAATGAAGGAGTAGAACCATCTCAAGGAGGATCAGAAGGAAATGGACAGCATGTGAGTTAAATATGAGTGTCACAGCAAAGGGTCTGAATACTTATGACCATGTGATTGTAAGGGAAGAAACAGCAGGGGATGCTGCAGCAGCATCAGTAAGGGTCTGAACCTGTTTAGCTAGCTCAGCTACCAGGCCTGCCAAACCCTCCATCTTGGCTGCAAGGCCCTGAATAGGATCTAAGCTGATCCGGAGGGAAGCAATGGCAGAAGGTAATTTTAGGGCTTGCTATTCTGTTTTTGCATACTGGCCTTTACTCCTTGCTGTTTGTCACTAGTATTCCTATTCCTGACCTCTGGCTTTGACTTGACTACTCTCTTGGATTTTGATTCTGTACTGCATTGCTCGTCTGTTACTGACCTCTAGCTGACCTCCCTTTTTGTTGTTCGTCCTGTCTGCGTTCTGTGTTTCCACGTATATTAAGAAGGGACTGTCGACCCGTTGCTGGCTGTCGCCTAGAACAGATCAGGCAAGTTAGCCAGGGACAGTGGGGGGTTCAGTTTTAGGGCTCACTGTCTTGTTGTGCCCGTCCCCAGGGTTCTGAAGCAGCACTGGGGAATTGCTCAACTGGCAATTCCCTTACAGTGATATTTCAGTTTTTCTTTTTTAATAAATTTGCAAAAATATCTACATTTCTTCTTTTTTTCTGTCAAGATGGGGTGCTGAGTGTACATTAATGAGAAATAAAATGAACTTTTTTGCTTTTAGAAAATGGCTGCAATGAAACAAAGAGTGAAAAATTTAAAGTAGTCTGAATACTTTCCGTACGCACTGTGTATCATCTATAGTTGGACGATAGTTTGTGAGCCATACCAAATATTAAAAGGGACAAAGTCAATTTAAAAGTAACCTGTCACATTGAACATGGAGTCTGATCTTCTTAGGAGTCTAAAAGGCGTTCCTAATCAATGACTGGTAGCCCTGTATAATTGTGCATGAAAAAATACCTGTCAGTCACTACGTAGGACCACCCTCTAGAATCTTAAGCATAGAAAGAGCATGGATTTAAATGAATTAAAAGGGTTGTCCAAAAATTAGAGCAACCCGTGTGGAGACTGGGGGAAGTGTAAAATAAAAAAAAATAAAGCATACTCACCTATCCCCAGTGCTTTTTTGTTCACCACTGGTGTCTGTGCGGTCTCAGCAGTCACTAGTGAGGAACTGATGATGTGAGTGATGTCACCGACCCTTCTCCAGCGACTGCTGAGGCAGTCAAATGAGGTTAAGGACTTTCAGCATAGATGCATCAACTGAGCAGTATGTGTGTACTGACCTGTGAAAGCCACTGTCCGTCTATCTCCCGAGAACAAAAGGATCAGGCAGTTGAAATGCAACAGCCCAATCCTTATATATCCAAACACTGCGATCCGGGGACAGTCAGGTGAGCACCCATACATACAGTGGGGAAAAAAAAGTATTTAGTCAGCCACCAATTGTGCAAGTTCTCCCACTTAAAAAGATGGGAGAGGCCTGTAATTGTCATCATAGGTAGACCTCAACTATGAGAGACAAATTTAGAAAACAAATCCAGAAAATCACATTGTCTGATTTATAAAGAATTTATTTGCAAATTATGGTGGAAAATAAATATTTGGTCACCTACAAACAAGCAAGATTTCTGGCTCTCACAGACCTGTAACTTCTTCTTTAACCGGTTAAGGACCAGGCCTAAAAGTGCCTTATGGACCAGGCCTCATTTTTCAAAACTGACATGTGTCACTTTATATGGCAATAACTTTGAGATGCTATAACTTACACAAGTGATTTTGAGATTGTTTTTTCATGACACATTGTACTTCATGTTAGTGGTAAACATTGATCAATATTTTTGTATTTATTTATAAAAAATTAGGAAATTTGATGGAAATTTGGAAAAAAATTGCAATTTTCAAAATGTGAAATGCTCTGCTTTTCAGAAAGCTAGTCATACCACCAAAATACATGAATAAATATTATCTACCATATCTCTGCTTTATATTGGCATCATCTTTTAATTGTCCTTTAATTTATTTTGGATGTTAGAACGCTTACAAGTGTAACAGCGATTTTCCAGATTTACAAGAAAATTTCCCAAACTAATTTTTTAGGGACCACTTCAGTTCTGAAGAGGATTATAAAGACCTATATATTAGAAACCTCCATGAATCACCCCATTTTCAAAACTGCACCCCTCAAATAATTCAAAACAGCATTTGGGAAGTTTGTTAACCCTTTAAGCATTTCACAAGAATTAAAACAATATGGAGGTGAAATTTAGACATTTCATTTTTATCCAATAATATATTCATTTATCCCTAAAATCAACACATCCACAAAGGGTTAAAGGAGAAAATACATCTCACAGTTTGTTGTGCAATTTCTCCCGAGCACAGAAATACCCCACATGTGGGTGTAAAATGATTTTTGGGCACACAGCAGCGCACGGAAAAGAAAGAGCGATACTTGGCATTTGAAAAGCAGATTTTGCTGGAATAGTTTTCAGGTACCATGTCTCATTTTCAGAGCCCCTAGAGTACCAGTACATTGAAACCACCCAAAAGTGACCCCATTTTGGAAACTACACCCCTGACAGAATTTATCAAGGGGTATACTGAGCATTTTGACCCCACAGCCATTTCACAGATTTTATTAACATTGGGATGTGTAAATGAAAAATTACTAAAACATCACTTTATCCCCAAAGTTTTCATTTTCACAAGGGGTTAAAGGAGAAAAAGCACCCCACAGTTTGTTAATCAATTGCTCCTGAACACGGCAATACCCATATGTGGTCGTAATCTGCTGTATGGGTACATGGCGGGGCTCGGAATGGAAAGAACGCTATTTGGCTTTTGAAGGGCAGATTTTGCTGGAATACAAGACCACTGATAATCTCCCTCGATCAGGGGCTCCACGCAAGATCTCACCCCGTGGGGTCAAAGTGATCAGAAGAATGGTGAGCAAAAAACCCAGAACCACACGGGGGGACCTAGTGAATGACCTGCAGAAAGCTGGGACTAAAATAACAAAGGCTACCGTCAGTAACACACTACACCACCAGGGACTCAGTCCTGCAGTGCCAGACGTGTCCCCCTGCTTAAGCCAGTACATATCTGGGCCTGTGTGAAGTTTGCTAGAGAGCATTTGGATGTTCCAGAAGAGTATTGGGAGAATGTCATATGGTCAGATGAAACCAAAGTAGAACTGTTTGGTAGAAATACAATTCGTCGTGTTTGGATGAGAGTGAAGGCTGAGAACACCATACCTACTGTGAAGCAAGGGGGTGGCAACATCATGCTTTGGGGCTGTTTCTCTGCAAAGTGACCAGGACGACTGATCAGTGTACATGAAAGAATGAATGGGGCCATGTATTGTGAGATTTTGAGTGCAAACCTCCTTCCATCAGCAAGGGCATTGAAGATGAAACATGGCTGGGGCTTTCAGCATGACAATGATCCCAAGCACACCGCCAGGGCAACGAAGGAGTGGCTTCGTAAGAAGCATTTCAAGGTCCTGGAGTAGCCTAGCCAGTCTCCAGATCTCAACCCCATAGAAAACCTTTGTAGGGAGTTGAAAGTCCATGTTGCCCAGCGACAGCCCCAAAACATCACTGCTCTAGAGGAGATCTGCATGGAGGAATGGGCCAACATACCAGCAACAGTGTGTGCCAACCTTGTGAAGACTTACAGAAAACGTTTGACCTCTGTCATTGCCAACAAAGGATATATAACAAAGTATTGAGATGAACTTTTGTTATTGACCAAATACTTATTTTCCACCACAATTTGCAAATAAATTCTTTAAAAATCAGACAATGCGATTTTCTGGATTTGTTTTCTCATTTTGTCTCTCATAGTTGAGGTCTACCTATGATGACAATTACAGGCCTCTCTCATCTTTTTAAGTGGGAGAACTTGCACAATTGGTGGCAGACTATATACTTTTTTTCCCCACTATATCAGACTGTAGACTGAATTGGTCAAATGTTATCTTGGAATATCATAACAAAAATATGCTGGATTTTCCTCATTAACTTTGAAACCATTTCTGTATCTATGGCTAGTTTAAGAGCGTGCATAATGCTTAATACATTTCATAACCATAATCCTGTTACATTTGCAGCCAAAGCAAAGACATTTCTGGGCTTACTGTCTTCACTCATTTTCAGTACATGCGCATGTCTCATATAATAATTTCTTACAATTATAATGCATTTAGGCCACACTACCATTCCACAAATACTAAAGTCAAAAGTTTATGGACAGGGTGAGTGTAATTTATGTAAAGTTGCACTGACTGGTTAGTAGATTTTTTAGACATTTCCTTATAGCTCCATGTCTTTCAGAATGCACCCACTCACATAACCTTCCTGCAGGCTAGATCTTTTTCATATTTCAGGGTTTTTCAAAACCTCCAAAGAGTCTTTGTTTAGCAGCCTGAGTCACGGCAAATGCTCCAGGCTTCCTGCTGATTTTAGTTCCCATTAAGTAGCAATATGCCAATATAAATTGTCTGCTCTCCAATTTCTATCATGTATCCGAATTCATTTTATAAAGTTCCCCAACCTTATTTCAGGGAAGAAGAAGTACAGCAGATGAATGTTAGGAGGAATACTTCAAATGGAATAATAAAACTATGCGGAACTGTGTTAAAACATATTACAGCATTTTAATGTGACAGTTGTGATGTTTGTTTAAAGGAACCAGTGCTATAAGGCTATATCAGACAGGGCGATTTAGCAGGCAATAGCTCATTTCTGATAATCAGCCTGTCTAATAGTGCCGACAATCACCTGATGAATGAGCGTTCGCTTTACTGATCGTTCCTCATGCAAGAGCTCTGTATCGGCCTGCTTATATGGCACTGTTCAGGATGTTTTGTAGCCGATCAGCACTTGTTGAGACCTTTATGTTTAATACCAACCTTACAGAATTCTAAGCAAAGACACTGTGATGACATTTTGTATTTGCAATTACATTTTCATTATAATAGATATGTACCTTTGGACAAAAATTACTTAGACTGTTCTCAGTGGTGAACCTAGCCTCTTTGCTGCCTGAGGCGGACTATAGAAAAACGTCCCCCCCCCCCAAAAAAAAACAAAACTGAGTTTCCATGCTACTAGCTTCACACACTGTTATCGTCGCACAATATACACAATACACAAAGTTATAAAACAGTTTTTAAGAATTCTTCTTCCTGTATTACTTCAGTATCAGATCAACAACACGGCATTAACAATGAAAGTAACTTCACACATCTTATGCTTGGTGGATGGACGAGCCCACGTGGCCCCATTCTCTATAATAGGAGCGCCGCAGATAGCTGAGTACTGGATTTCAGGTATCTTTGGCACTCCCATTGAAGTGAATGCCACATGGGTTCGTCCATCCACCAAGCAACACGCCTATATATATGGCTGCGGTCAGGCTGAATTCCCACGCAGTGGGGGAAAAACCCAGTTCTCATGCTCAGTGGGGGTCTCAGCAGACAGACCCCCATCAATCAGGTATTTATCCTCTATCATTTAGGTGAATACAGGGCAGTAACATTTTGTGACTTACAGGTGACGTCTCTGACTAATACTTCACATTTCCTTTCTCTTCCCTTTGGACTGCCATGACCACTTCTTCCAGCTGTGACTTGTCTCTGTAAAGTTTCCTCACTTTTCCAGGCATCCAACCCACATTGTCCTCACCTGCACACCCATCCTGCTGGTACCCCAATTATAAAATATATCATATAACCCCCCATAATGAATAATACTCCCAAGTGTATCTTTATATTAATAATGTCCGTGTGTACCCTGTATAAATAGTGCCCCTTATTAATAATGCCCCAGGTATTAACTAATTAAAAGGTTTTCCAGGTCATTAATAACTAATCAGTGGGGTTCAAAAACCCAGGACCGCCACTGATCAGCTGTTTGAATGGTACCTGTGTAAGCGCCGTGACCGCTTCTCTGTTTACATAGTGTCATTCATCTCATAGCGGCCATGTAATGTAACTGCAGCCTTGTCCTATACACATCTATGTGACAAGGCTGTAATTACATCACACGGTCACTATAAACAGACAGTGTGTGATATAAACAGGCGCCATAGCCCGTTTATAACGCCCCATTTACACACATTATAATGTTCCACAGCAGCCCCTGCAAACAGTATTACGGTCCGCAGCGCCCCTGCACACGGTATTGTGGCTCGCAAAGGCTCCTGCACACGGTATTATGGCCAGCAGCAGCCCCTGCACACTGTATTATGCCTCACAGCGGCCCCTGCATACAGTATTATGCGCCATAGCGGCCCCTGCACACGGTATTATGCTCCATAGTGGCCCCTGCACATGGTATTATGCTCCATAGTGGCCCCTGCATACGATGAGGAAAGGTAAGTAGCATTGGTTTTTATGTTCCCTCACCTCCCCTGGGTCTCTGATTATTATACTCTGGGGTCTAAAAAGACCCCAGAGTATAATAATAGTAGTATTTGAGGCTCGCAGCCTCACTTACCTACCCTCGCGCCTGCTCCCAGTCGCTTCCCCTTCTGTGTCCAATAGCAGAAAGGGTAGCGGAGGTGGCCACGAGCAGGCGCGAGGGTAGGTAAATAAATAGGGGGTTACCTGCTAGGGATACTCCAGCAGGTAACGGCCTATTTATATAAATTAAAAAAAAAAGTTATCCTCACCTACCTGCGATCCCTTGATGGAGCCGCTGCCTACTCTTCTTGTCTGCGACGTCTGTGTCTCAGCGTAGGAGGCACGATGACGTCATTGTATCGCCGCCTGCGCTGAGATGCGGACGTCTCGTAAGCCAGCACAGGACAGGCCCTGCTCAGCTTTGTTTTTTTTTTTAAAAGGGCCTGTCCTGGGCTGGTTTACATTAAATAAATAGTAAAAATGCTGCCCCCCCAGACAGTGATGGACAGTGCCGCCTGAGGCGGCTGCCTCACTTCGCCTCATTAGAGGTGCGCCCCTGACTGTACTCCTCCATCCATGCAATAGTAACTTTGGGCATTGAAAGACTAACTAATTGTTCTCTAGACTATAACCACTTTGCACAGACTAACAGCAAATTGCTATATTTTCAAACTCACAAAAATTTCAGGTTCGGCCAAACCCCAGAAAAAATGCAGGCTTGGCCGAACCTGAAATTGTTATAAAATCCTATGTATGTGGGATTTTATTAATGCAGGGGACACTATACCACATGCAGGCCACTATAGGACATTATACTGCATGGAGGGGCCACTATAAGACATTACATTGTATGGGAGCCATTATGGAACATTACAGTCATATGAAAAAGTTTGGGCACCCCTATTAATCTTAATCATTTTTAGTTCTAAATATTTGGGTGTTTGCAACAGCCATTTCAATTTGATATATCTAATAACTGATGGACACAGTAATATTTCAGGATTGAAATGAGGTTTATTGTACTAACAGAAAATGTGCAATATGCATTAAACCAAAATTTGACCGGTGCAAAAATTTGGGTACCCTTATCATTTTATTGATTTTAATACTCCTAACTACTTTTTACTGACTTACTGAAGCACAAAATTGGTTTTGTAACCTCACTGAGCTTTGAACTTCATAGCCAGGTGTATCCAATCATGAGAAAAGGTATTTAAGGTGGCCAATTGCAAGTTGTTCTCCTATTTGAATCTCCTCTGAAGAGTGGCATCATGGGCTCCTCAAAACAACTCTCAAATGATCTGAAAACAAAGATTGTTCAACATAGTTGTTCAGGGGAAGGATACAAAAAGTTGTCTCAGAGATTTAACCTGTCAGTTTCCACTGTGAGGAACATAGTAAGGAAATGGAAGACTACAGGGACAGTTCTTGTTAAGCCCAGAAGTGGCAGGCCAAGAAAAATATCAGAAAGGCAGGGAAGAAGAATGGTGAGAACAGTCAAGGACAATCCACAGACCACCTCCAAAGAGCTGCAGCATCATCTTGCTGCAGATGGTGTCACTGTGCATCGGTCAACAATACAGCACACTGTATGGGAGAGTGATGCGAAAGAAGCCGTTTCTGAAAGCACGCCACAAACAGAGTTGCCTGAGGTATGCAAAAGCACATTTGGACAAGCCAGCTTCATTTTGGAAGAAGGTCCTGTGGACTGATGAAACAAAGATTGAGTTGTTTGGTCATACAAAAAGGCGTTATGCATGGCGTCAAAAAAACACAGCATTCCAAGAAAAACACTTGCTACCCACTGTAAAATTTGGTGGAGGTTCCATCATGCTTTGGGGCTGTGTGGCCAATGCTGGCACCGGGAATCTTGTTAAAGTTGAGGGTCGCATGGATTCAACTCAGTATCAGCAGATTCTTGAGAATAATGTACAAGAATCAGTGACGAATTTGAAGTTACGCCGGGGATGGATATTTCAGCAAGACAATGATCCAAAACACAGCTCCAAATCTACTCAGGCATTCATGCAGAGGAACAATTACAATGTTCTGGAATGGCCATCCCAGTCCCCAGACCTGAATATCATTGAACATCTGGGGGATAATTTGAAGCGGGCTGTCCATGCTCGGCGACCATCAAACTTAACTGAACTGGAATTGTTTTGTAAAGAGGAATGGTCAAAAATACCTTCATCCAGGATCCAGGAACTGATTAAAAGCTACAGGAAGCGACTAGAGGCTGTTATTTTTGCAAAAGGAGGATCTACTAAATATTAATGTCACTTTTCTGTTGAGGTGCCCATACTTTTGCACCGGTCAAATTTTGGTTTAATGCATATTGCACATTTTCTGTTAGTACAATAAACCTCATTTCAATCCTGAAATATTACTGTGTCCATCAGTTATTAGATATATCAAATTGAAATGGCTGTTGCAAACACCCAAATATTTAGAACTAAAAATGATTAAAATTAATAGGGGTGCCCAAACTTTTTCATATGACTGTATACTGTATGGGGGCCAGCATCGGACATTATACTGTGTGGGGGCCACTATGAGACATTTTACTGTATGGATCGGCCTCTATGGGACATTATTCTGTATGGAGAGGCCACTATGGGATATTACACTGTATGGAGGGGTCACTAATTGCCATTATACTGCAAGGAAGCCGCAATGACACTGTTTGGGTTGTTATTTTACATATGGAGGCCATTATATTACACATGGGGGACACTTTACTGAGTGTGTGGGCACTGAGGGGACCATTGTACTACATGGGGGGGCACTGAGGGGGCCATTACATAATTGTTAACAAAAGTTCCAAACAAAGCCTTATTTTATTAACATTTATAAGTGATTGCTACATTGGGGGTACTCGGTTGGGACGTTTTCTCACTAGGGGATACTTTGCATGAAAACTTTGAGAAACACTGGTCTAGACAGTCTATAGATATGCAAGGTTTATAATTCAGCATTAAACACTTTAGCAAATGTGGTGCAGTTTAAGACTGGCTAGTCTTAAAAAAACGTAGGAAAATCTGCAACAAGAAAAGCTGTTTTTCCGCAATGTGGAGCCTTATTTCCTGAAATACTGAGGACCTATTTTTACGATAGGTCATCAAAACTAGATTGGGGCTGACACTGCAGAGCTCAGACAAGCTCTGTGGCCACTTCACTGAATACCAAGCACAGTGCCATACACTGTATATTGGCTGTGCTTGGTAGTGCAGCCTGTCACTTGAATGGGACTGAGCTGCAAACAGGCCATGTGATAAATGGGTGCAATGTCATTGGCATGAAAAGTGGACATTGTTTCTATGCCGCTAATATGTGGGGTCCTAGGTGTCTGACTTCCACCAATCTAATATTGATAAGCTATTCTAGGTATAGGTCATCAGTATTTTAATCATGGAAAAACTTTCATGCATTTCTCTGCTCAATACTAACTCTTTTTTAACCAACAATCCTACTGACCCCTAGTGGTTATAACTTGCTTAAAGGCAAACTGTAAACTGCAAGCTGTGTCTAAGGCATCTCATCCAGCCAGCAAGTATCCTGCTCTGTATATCAATCTCTGGATGAGATGCCTTAGAAGGGCAAAATCGGCTCAAGAGCACACACCCTGCTGCAGTGCCTGAGACTGAAGATAACTCTGATTCTGCGGATTTAACCAATTAGATGTTGCAGACAAAATCAACTGTTGCATGTAAGATGCTCCTGTCAGTAGTTGCCTTGTCATTAACCTGACGCAGATGTGAACCCAACATTATGGAGCATGCCACTAATTGTTGTGTCTTGTGAGAAAAAAATGCTTATGTGACCCTCCATGCAAAATCAGAGGTACAGAGAGGTAAAGCATAGGCTCATAATAAGGGCAACAAAATGATGTGTGTGTTAAAAGGAGTCTGTCAGCAGGAAAATCAATATCAACCTAATGACAGTACGTTGTAGAGCTGCTTCTGTACTCTCCAAAGATGCCTTTCTTATTGCAACTCCGTTTTCATTCAAATCAGTATTTTATTCTTATGCAAATTAACTAAAAAGGGCTTTAGGGTTGTTTCTTCTCTTGCTAGGGCTTCATTCATTGCTATAATCATCCCTAACTGCGGCCTAGCTCTGCCTCCCATTGCTTGAGTGACATCTTCCACTTTGTCTGCAGTAAGGAGTAGAGAGTAAAGCCTTGGCAGGAAAAGAAATGCCCCTAATGCCCTTTTCAGCTAATTTTCACAAGAATAAAATGCTAATTTTCAAGAAAATGGAACTACAGTGCAGAAAACGAAAGGCATCTTTGGAAAGTGTAGAAGCCGTCCTGCAAGGTACTGTCATTAGTTTGATAACAATTTTCCTGATGACAGACTCCCTTTGAGGCTGAGGCCCCATGTTGCAAAATTCAGCTTTTTTTGTTGCAGATTTTTCCTGGAGTGGATTGAGCAGAAGGTAGAAGTATGTGGGGTGCAGGGTGTAGTGTGGGGGGAGAGATGTGGGGTGCAGGGTGTAGTGTGGGGGGAGAGATGTGGGGTATAGGGTGCAGTGTGGGGGGAGAGATGTGAGGTGCAGGGTGTAGTGTGGGGGGAGAGATGTGTGATGCAGGGTGTAGTGTGGGGGGAGAGATTCAGGGTGTAGTGTGGGGGGGGAGATGGGTGCATGGTGTAGTGTGGGGGGTAGAGATGTGGGGTGCAGGTTGTAGTGTGGGGGGAGAGATGTGGGGTGCAGGGTGTAGTGTGGAGGGGAGAGATGCAGGGTGTAGTGTGGGTGGAGAGATGCGGGGTGTAGTGTGGGGAGGAGAGATGCAGGGTGTACAGTAGTGTGGGGGAGAGATGCAGAGTGTAGTGAGGGGGGGTAGAGATCCGGGGTGCAGGTTGTAGTGTGGACGGGAGAGATGTGGGGTGCAGGGTGTAGTGTGGGGGGGAGAGATGTGGGGTTCAGGATGTAGTGTGGAGGGGGTAGAGATGTAGGGTGCAGGGTGTAGTGTGGGGGGAGATGCAGAGTGTAGTGTGGTGGGTAGAGATCCAGGGTGCAGGTTGTAGTGTGGAGGGGAGAGATGCGTGGTGCAGTGTGTAGTGTGGGGGGGAGAGATGCGGGGTGCAGGGTGTAGTATGTGTGGGGGGGGGAGATGCGGGGTGCAGGCTGCGTGCAAGAGGGGGGAATGGGGGGTGCAGGCTGCGTGTGAGCAAGAGAGAGGATGCAGGTTAATTGAAGGTGAAATTGCAGTGTTGGCACTTTGTGATAATTTAGTGGGCTTTGGGTTGCAGTTTGGGCACTCGGTCTCTAAAAGGCTCGCCATCACTGGTCTAGACTGATAGATGAGCCTGGTGGCCCATAACAGTCTTGAAAGACCCCCTAATGAATAAGTGTGTGTTTGATGAAATACTAGAAAAGTGTTTATTCAGATGTTGCGGATACGTAGTGTTTTATTAGGCCTTCTGTCCATGTAGAATATGGGTCTCCTGAGTTTGGGCTTGGAAATCCAATGTATGCAACGAATTTCTGGCCTGTATTTTTGTCTGCATGTGGCATAACTGAAATTGCATCATAATGCTACAGTTTTGTAGCACAGGATATCCACATAAGGCTACATTGCAGAAACTCAGCTTTTTGTTGCAGATTTTGCTGCATTTTTGAGCCAAACCTTGTAATGGCTACACAAGGAATAGGAAATATCTAGAAAATTCTTATACCTCTTCCTTCTGCTCAATCCACTCCTGGCTTTGGCTCAAACAAAAAAAAAAAAAAACTGTAGCAAAATCTGCAACAAAAAAAATGCAGCTTTTCTGCAACGTGGCCTTAGCCTAATTTCTGGACTGAGGTAACTGAAAAACATATGCACACAAGCCAATGCTTGTGACATGTAACATGGTGAACATTATACTGCAGCCCTCAATTTCATGGAAACAGCAACTTCAGCACACCTATGTTGGACCTTGTTATAATAGTCAGTACTACTGTATCTGACGTTGCTACGTTTAGAGCTGACCTCACATAGTAGTCCATTACATTCTAAGCACCTCTCTGATATAACAGTATTATAGGACACCATTCACAAGCTGGAGTCATCTGGGGATACTCTCTACTGCTGCCCTATATCGGCCACCAGCAGCAAAGTCTCCGCACGCAGCACAGCTCCGGTCCAGCCAGCTGCAGGTCTCTGCAGAGCTTTCATGACATCAGCAGCAGACACGACACATCCTGACACTCATTACAAGAGCACAAACCCTCCCACCACAGTACACCGCGCATGCGCTCTGTGTAATGGCTGTGGGAGCGAGTCTCTTCCGGTTTAGCCCCTTCCCCCAGCGGCTGCTGAACATTCTCTTCCGGTGCATGAAGGAGGCGGCCGCCTGTAGGGCTCTGGGCTCTCACACATTTGTTGTATTTGCTGTTCTTGGGCTTTCGGTGCGCGACGGTCCCGAGCCTCGGTGTCCATGTCTGCTCTCCGCATGCACGGCTTGTGTGAACGGTAGAGTGTGAGCCTTCGGCAGAATGCCTCCTGTACAGCTGGAGAGCAGTCAGCTGGTGGTGGCTGGGGGTCCCACCGCTGCTCCTCAGCCACCTCCTCCGGGCACTGTAGTGGCCGCCAGCTCCACCAGCCATGGCTATCGTCTCAGCACCCTTATCGACTTCTTGCTGCAGAGGACGTACCAGGAGATTAATGTACTGGCCGACCTGTAAGTGACTCTCAGGGCATGGGGACTATTGCTAGCTCTTGTATGTGTAGTGGATTCTGAGGTAGATTGCTTGCCTTCCTGATCTGCTTGGTAGTCACCACTACTACTTGCTTTAGTTATGAGCTCTGCAGATGAGCAGGAACTTACTGACAGCTTTGACCATGTTTGATAACCTGTAGATAGTTTCTTCTCTGTGCTGGATGTGCTCAGGCTTCTATAGGGTAGATCTGAATCTATCCATCACCTGTCCTTGGTGAAAATTGATGGTATGACCTATGCATGCTTCATGAACTGGTTCCCAGAGACCCTGTGTGTACACTACGCTAATATTACACATTAGTAGTCAGCAAGCAGTGACACAACAGCTGATGTGAAACAATGCCCAGCCTATGGCTGTCATGGCATGCTGGGAGTTGTAGTGTCTCAATAGCTGAAGTGCTCCTGACTGCTGATCTCTGCTCAACAGTGATCATAAAATCAAGGTCTAATGGTGGCCATATCCATCAGTTTTAGGCTACATGCACACAACCATAGTGCTTTTGCCGCAATCATGGATCTTGTATGATTCCTTTCAGTGGTCTGTTACCAAATACAGGTCATGCTTCATAATGTGTGGACCTCTTCTACAGCCCAGACACACATCCGCAATTTTTTTTGGACGTGTGTACAGGCCCATAGAAATGTATGGGTCCACAATTGCGGATGAAATTAGTGTCGTGTGCATGGGGCCTAAAGGTGATCAGAACTGGTTCTGTAACCCAAAATGATTATCACGTGAACCCATCATTGTAGCTGAGTGGTGTCACATTGTTATCACTTGGAAAGTAGTTGTCTGATTGTCACTAGTCCATATTTCCACAAAAGTTTCTAGTGGTTTTGTTCATCCTTCACCCAGTGTTATTGAGAATGTATGGCTGGTGTGGATGACTGTAATTGCAGAGGTGAACTAAAATGTTTATTGCTGTGGTCGTATAGTGGTTCTTCAACCATCTACCTACTTCTATCTGTGTATGGTCACAATAGACACAAGTGATTTTTTTTTTTTTTTACTTTTACTGTACTCATAAATGCCAAAAAAAACCTGCAAGAATTGTCATTGTCACAACTTTGGGGTTAAAAAGGACCACATAAGCTTTTGATACTGGTCATTGATCCATCAGAGTTTTGAAACATCCTCACTGATCAGCTGATTCGAGGTAAGACAGGAGCTGGAAACTGCTTGGTTCCTGTTCAAGTGAAAAGGAGCACAACTACAATAGCCTCGCACCACTGCTGCTGAGTATGGCTCCTACTTCTGGCATCATCCTCTGTCAAGTGGTGGTGCCAGGGTTCTGCAGCTCTGCTCTTGTTCACTTGAATAGGAGCAGAGCAGTTTCTGGCAGCTGGATCAGATGGGTTTTGGACCCCCATGATCAGATGCTGCTGATGACCTATTTTGTGGATAAATCATTGTTATCAAATGCACACAGGGTCCTGGATAATCCATGGCCTCACCCACATACATGTAGTTCCTTTGCCAGAGACTGGATTTTTCAGATCATTGGGAAGGTGAAGCTCATTGTGGCCCAGACACATTACAGATATGGTGTAAAATAGTAGTCATTGGAGCACAACCCATAAAGTGCTCCAAGTGACAGATCCCCCTTTATGCTGCAGTGTTTTGTTGACAGTTCTGGACATATAGGATTTATAATGTTGACAAGACAAGGGAATTACGTCCTCATGAGAAGCCGAACCCTTTCTATACTAATCCTTGTGGATGCCATGAATTATAAATGGGTTAATCTGCCCCCCTACTGTAAATTGTATTACCACTTGGGCAGAGCTGTCCTGTATTGCAGTATATACAGATATAGCAAATGCCAAAGGATGTGTCACTTCATTGGTAAAAGCTACTGCATATGAAAATCATATTCCAGACTGTTTATTAGCTAGTGATTCCTCCATTTCTGTTATACCCAGAGCTGCACTATTGGTAGCATATGAAAGCTGAGCCTTTCATATGGGTTGATAAAGTATATTACAAAAATGTCCAGCAAACTTCCCCCTGTACAATAGTGAAAAAAAAGTGAAACAGTTACACTTTAAGGAGGAGGAGCTCTACAGTCAGAGGGTGATGCAGGAGGATTTTCTTGCAGATTTGTTCTGACATGAACAGTGGCTATGGTGTGGCCATTATCTCCGTAGTCATCAGGTTGTGGATTTCTGATGTTTGTACAGTATAGAGATTTATAGGCATGGGTCAGACCCCCCCCACCGATCTAATACTGGTGGCCTATCCTAAAGATAGGCCATCAATTTAAAACCAAAAACTAGATAAACGCTTTAATCGTGTTGGGGGTTGTTTTCTATTTATGCTTGGTTTGTGTTGGTCTTATCAATTGGTCAATTTTAGGGCCATAAAATCTATCACAGGAGTGTCAATAAGTAGTAACAAAATGAAGCATAATAAAAATGCTGTCGCATAAATGAGTTTTACCGCATCTCTTCGTGTTGGTGTCTAATGTTGTGTGCCTGCCATGTACAATATGATTGGCCACATGTCTGCATCCTCTAGTGTCTTATCAGAAGCTTGTGGCTTTTATCATGTTTGCTCTGATCATTGTGTGGTGTACCTTCTTACCTTGTTGTATCTTCATGATTTTGCCTGTAGGAATAGATTTTTGGATTATGAAGAATTTGCTCCTTCCTTGTTTTAAAGGAACTCATTGTATTAACGTAGGCTCACAGGTAGATGAGTTAGGATCATCTGGATCAAACAGTGTTTTCCCTTGTGAATTGGTGCCTCTTTTGCCGAGATACCGTCATTTTTGTCAGTGTGAAAATGAGGTCTTTGGAGCAATGAGGGTGTTGTCGCTTACTACTTTGGAGCAACACTCTTACCCTCATTGCTCCTGAGAGCTCATTTGCATGTTGACAAAAATGGCGATGCCTTGACTACGGGGGCATCAATTCACGAGAAACCTTGTTTATTCAGGTGACCCTAACCTATGTACGGGGCTGAGTCCTAGTGACAGACTCCCTTTTAAAGGTATTTTTCCATTTGTGCATCAAGTCCTCTTCATTGTGCTGTTCAGACTCCAGCTATTCAAACATTGATGGCCTATTCTAAGAATAAGCCATGAACCTTAAAGTCTCAAAAAACCCTTTAATCATTGTATAATGACATTTTTGTAAGTTTTTAACATGCGTCTGTCATTATCAAGATCTCTCTTTACAATCTGATGCCAGAAACCTGCAGCCTGTTCAAGGCCTAACACTTCTCACAATTGTAGTGTATGTAGGCAGGCAATCTCCTGGGAGCGAGACACAGCAGCAACACAATCCCTCTCCTGTACCGAGCGTTTGTTACAATGTATCAGCTTATGTAAGAGCGACTACTTCAGAGTTCAGGCTGCTCAGTGTATTGTCTAGTCTGGACACAATTATAGCAAACCCCATAGTGGAGCGATGTATAATATATATATATTCGATATAGACAAGTCTGTTTTTGTTCTTTGACAGGAAACAGATCTTGTAAACTGTGATTGTACAGAGTTATTTACAATGATTAAACCACCCAGAAATTGTAACACCATACGTGCAAAGAAAAATGTTTTCACTCTTGTGCAATTTTAAATGCTTTGTGTGAAGATCAGTCCATTGATACCCTTGTATAACTGAGCTGTCCAGTTGTCATCTCCTCTGCCATCTGGGTAGAGTGACCGTGTATGAATAAGATGGTTGGTTGATCCCACCAAAGTCTTTTTGGTTTTAGCCAACATGTGTCTGATGTCTATGGCCAGCTTAACCCTAGTATGCATAACTCGGGCCTTTTAAGGCCCAGTTTGCTATTACTTGTATGTGTAGACTTCTGACGTCATGCATACTAGAGTTAAATGGTCACTAAGTTTTCAATGACCTTTGCATAAATCAATAATTTAGGCAAAATTAAGAAATTTTGTAATATATCTAGCCTGGTAAGAGAAGAAAGAAGTATCAGCAGAAACACAGGTTTAGTCTAAAGCTGTAGCTAAATGGGAGTTTTCTATCACAACCAAAGTGCTAAATTCACATCTGTACATGCTCTCTATATATGTCGTGCATGACCCTGCTGTTTCTGAGTGAGAGAGAGATGGTTATGGAATAGATTCTCCTGTCATTGTGGTGTGTGGCCTTAATCTCCACCTGTCAGCCCAGGGAGAATTGCAGACTACAGATATAGTATGCAGAGGGGAAAACTGCTAAATAATACAAATATGTCATATCATAGGCAGGAATTGTGTTATTCTGCATGTACACATACTGTGCTATTGATTTATGCAGCTTGTTGTAAGGTACTCTACATCACCTCTGACATCCATTCCTTAGGCCACTGAGGCTGCTGATGACAGATGGAGCCCCATTATCTGTGTCCATTCCATTTGACTCTAATGTAAACAACATGACGGACACTGTCTGTAGTCTTGTTTTACTTTTGTATTGGAAGAAAAAGGCCTGCATGCACATCTTGTGATGGATGAGAACAATGGACATTGGATAACAGTAGTGTGAACCTACCCTTACCTGATAAACTTTTAGTAAATGTGTTATATCCTCTTGAAGTTTAACAGATATTATGTTTTTATCATTTTAGGCTCCCAAGGAAGACTGACATGGAAAGGTAATGAAAGATATTTTTTTTTATTATTTTTATCATTTGCTTATTAGCATTATTTTCAGCACCAAATCTTAAAAAGGTTGTCCAAGATCAAAAAAAAATGTTTTCATATTAGGCTGGGGAAGGTGAAAATAAAACCCCATACTTGCCTGTCCATGGTGCTCCAGTGTTATCCAGTCCTGCTGCTCCATGTTGTTTTGCTAAAGTCTCCACAGCCTAAAGAAAGAACACAGGACGTCATAGGTAGTGACGTCTGGTGTCCTTTGCTGAGGCTGCTGATAGGCCTCAGCGGTCACGGGTGGCGGGGACTTCTGCTGGAAGAAAAAACTGGAGCAGCAGGACTGGATCGTGCTGGAAGACAGCGAAGCACTGGGGACAGCTGAGTATGGTTTTTATTTTTTTTTTTTTTTTTTACCTCGTCCAGCCTAATTTAAAAAAAAAAAAAAGAAAAGTTTTTTATCTTGGACAACCCATTTAACATAAAAATACTGGAGGGAAAATGTTTTTGTACCCATGTCAAGGATGTCCCTTTATGCTTTCAGACTATTCACTGTTCATTGTAATTTTTACATTGTTTGGAATTGCTAAAGATTAGAGATGAACGAAACAGTTTGTAATAAGATTTTTGGGGTACACCTGATACAAATCCAGGGTTATTATACTTTGGGGTCTCTTAAGGCCCTAGATTATAATAATTGGTGGCCAAAGAGGGTGAGTAAATATAAAAATACATTTAGATCTATAATCCAGTGTTTCATCTATTGAGTGAAACATCTTAAGGGATCATTCCTGTTAAATGTGAGAACTGGTTCTAGGTCATTTGTCCTTTCCTGGTGTTCATAATCAGTGCTGTCATAGCTGTGTGTCCAGACCTGAGGGTTATAAATCGGAAAGCCTCTTATACTTTGGGGCTAGTGCTCTTACTACTGTGACACCATTAAAACTGTTTTGTTTGTGTTTTCTAGGAAAATTGAAATTGTTCAGTTTGCTAGCCGTACACGTCAGCTCTTCGTTAGGTTGCTGGCTCTAGTGAAATGGGCAAACAATGCTGGCAAGGTGGAGAAATGTGCGGTAGGTATTACCTGTGTTTATAAAAGACCTCTACTTATACTATACTACAATACCTGCTGATCTACTAAGGCTATGGAGATTTCAGCCTGTTGCTCTTTGTGCAGAATAAAGGTGGCCTGGATTCTCCCCATAGTCACAGGCTAAAAGTGCAATTAGACTTATAAAAAGGTCCCAGCTTGTAAAGGCTGTGACTGGTCCCAAGTGCTTATTAGAGGATTTCCAGCTGTGCAATGCTGTTCTGAGTGAGTTTGTGTTTGTGGCAGAAGCTTTAGCCTTTTAATTTTATGTGGCATTTTATGTTCATATGCTAAAAATCTGGATTTGACAACAATTAAAGGTACTCTTGGTGTATGTTCACACTGTCAATTAGGCAAATCTGTCATTCATTTTAAGTGAATTTTGCTAAATGTGCATCAGAAACTTGCACTTCTTGCATGCATTGGCATTTGTTTCTTCATGCAAATCCACTTCATTGCAAATAATCCATGGCTTTCAATGTGGCACCCATGCCAATAATGTTCATACATTGAATTTGTTACTTTGTGAAGTTTGCATTTGAATAGTCTAAAATACCCCATTTATGTTCACTGTTGCCAAATTACTTGCAGAGTTGGTCAGAATTTAGGTAATGTGTTCCTCAAGGTCTGATCTAGTTTCAGCAAATAAATGTTATTGTTTGTGTATTGAAAAGTTGTACAAATTTCCAATATACTTTCTTTACCATTTCCTTATGCTAGGTTCACACCTGCGTTCAGGTTTCCGATCGGGGGTCCGCTTGGGGACCCCCCGAAAGGAAACCTAATCCACTTAAAAAAGCGGTTACTTTCGGAAATCGTCGGACCCCATAGGCTATAATGGGGTCCAAGGGTTTCCGCCCGAAAAGGCTGCTTGAAGGACTTTTCTCTCCGCATTTTTGAGGTGGAATGGGGAACGGAATCCCCAGGCGGAGACCGGGCGCAGGTGTGAACCTAGCCGTACTATTGTCTAGATCTCTGCTGTCATGCTTCTTATCTGCAGTGGATAATAATCAGTCCATAGTCATGTGATGGACACACAGGTGCACAGCTCGTTACAAGACAGATGTCTGATTACTGTGCTGTGACTGTAACGGGCTGTGCACCTGTATGTCCATCACGTGACCATGGACTGATTATCCACTGGAGGTAAACTAAGGGTAACAGCAAGCAAAGATTTAGGAAACCATAGGGAATTGATACAGAAAGTACATTGGAAAATTGTATAACACTTCATTTTACAAACTATGATATTTATTTGCTGAGACTGGACAACCCTTTTTAACTCCTTACAGAATCTGAATGTGATCATGGCCTGACTTTGAATCTTATATTTAATGTTCCCTCTTTGTTTTCTGCAGATGATTTCAAGCTTTCTTGACCAGCAAACCATCTTGTTTGTTGACACAGCTGACAGACTGGCATCATTGGCTAGAGATGCCCTGGTGCATGCTCGGCTACCTAGCTTTGCAATCCCTTATGCAATTGATGTTCTTACAACAGGGTCTTATCCACGACTGCCAACGTGTATCAGGGTATGTTTGTGAATAAAAAACTGTGATAAAAATCCCAACCTGTAGTACGTTGCTATCACCTACATTATCATAGGGCAGGTCTGCCAACTATCTCTTTTATTGGACTAATTGCAGCAGATTTGACAGTGATGATTTACTGTGCCTCAGGTCTTCTGACTTCTATTTCCATTTAAAATAACCAATGTTCTGGATCTCTTTCTGGTTTTCTGCACATTTTATAGTGGCCTTGCAACATTATTGCAGACCTACAGTAATGTTGCACGGCCACTATACAGTGAACAGAGCCTTTTGCTTCTTCTTCCTTTTGATTCTGTACACTGTATAGTCCTGGACCCAGCACCAGTCCTTAAAGAGGTTGTTCAGGATAAAAAAAACAAATTTATATTGTGCTGGGGAAGGTGAAAAAAAAAATCCCATACTCGCCTGTCCCCGATGCTCCGGTGTGTCTCAGCGCAGTCCAGTTACTCCACTTGGTTGGCCTCAGCAGTTTAAGGAAAGACAGGACGTCAAAGGTAGTGTGGTAGGGACTTCAACCGGAGAACTGGGGACAGGTGAGTATGGTGTTTTGTTTTTTTTTTTGTTTGTTTTTTTTATCCTGGACAACCCTTTTAGTAGTTGGTTAGTGTGGGGACCAGCTATCTGCCTCCACTGATCAGATATTGATGGTCTATCCTGAGTTGAAGCCAACAAAAAAAAAAAAACCTTTAAAACCTCATTAGGCTAAGGCCCCACATTGTGAAAATAGTGTATTGGCCGAGGGGGAATGCAGAAAAGTTGCGTTTTTGAAAATTGCAGCATGTTAACTCCGTCTCTGCAAATACTGAGCGTTTTCTCTATAGTTTTAATAGGGAAATTAAAAACTGAGAGGGAAATGCAGCAAAAACTTAGTCAAAATCTATTTAGGAAAAAGTCAATGCATTTTAATTTCCCCCTCCCCCTGCAGTACAAATCTGTAGCAGTGTACCATCAGGGCAGCCTTCCTCAATGCCCAGCTATGATGCTGAGCTGTAAAACCAGTTTCTCTGACACTAATGGGGCCAATATCTCTGCAGCCGGGGCACATACCGGCAAAACTGAGTGAATTCAGCACACTGTTAGCTTTGCAGTGTTATGTAACACTCACAATGTTAGAGGACATGAAAAGTCCTCTTTAAGCAGTTATTGTACTAGATTGCACAAATAACCTAGTTAATTTATTAGAATGACACAATGTGGTTAGGCATGTCTGTCACTCATCCACTCTTCTAGGTGCTAGTCTTGGTTAGTATAATACTGGTTGTCTAACTAGTTTCCACTTTTAATTGACAGGATAAAATTATCCCTCCTGATCCAATTACCAAAAGTGAAAAACAATCAACTCTTCACCAACTCAATCAGATTTTGAGGCATCGACTGGTTACTACAGATCTCCCTCCACAGCTGGCAAACCTTACAGTTGGTATGGATGGCTATTTTTCTTTTTTTTTTTCCCCCAAGCACTGTAGTATTGCACCAGTATCTGCAAACCCTGTTTACTGTATTTGTAGATTTATGTTTATACCAATAAATTTATGATGTATAAGTAGTTTTTGTGTACTTGTATACTCACATAAACAATTGCTCTATAGCCAATGGAAGGGTGAAGTTCCGTGTAGAGGGCGAGTTTGAAGCTACTCTTACAGTAATGGGAGATGATCCTGATGTTCCATGGAGACTTCTAAAACTGGAAATTCTGGTTGAAGATAAAGAAACTGGAGGTAATTTTATGGCTTCAAGTTTAACTCCAATTTCATTTACATGTACATGTACTCAATGCATTGTCTTGAAGCATTTACAAAAGGGGGGCATGGTCACTTCAAATGGCTGTATCTCCGGTTTTATACCACCTAGAGAAATGGTTCTGATATCATAAGAGAGTTGATAAGGTATCACTAGTTAACTCAGTTTGGAATTTCAGCTTAATATGCAGCAGTTCATGCTGGATATAAAATCACATTCCCAACTGTGTGTTTTTACTTAGTGGTATCTCAGATTCTGTTATAGCTAGTTCTTAAAGCTTGGCATCATATGAAAGCTGGGAATCTCATCCATCTTATGATACCAGAATACCATTTTTCTAGGTGCTATAAAACCAGAGTTACATTTGAAGTGACAATCTGCCCCTTTGGTAAAGGCCTCAGCTCTGAGTATTTACAATATAACTGTGTAATGAAGTATATTACGGAAAATGGTTACCAAAAACCCCCAACTCAATAGCAAATGTGTGGGAGTTACAATTTAATGGTGAATTTTAAAGGCATCCTTAATGGTGCAATGCACTAAATTTGACAGAAAAAGACAAACATTTTGTATATGTAAATAGTGCAATTTATATGCAGAAATTATAGAGATTTGGCCTTTATTTTTTCTCCTATGCGAGATATGTGTGATGTGATGCCTCTTGGGGGGGGTTTGCCTTCCCCTTGTTCAACAGGTCTTCCTGTTTTATGATTTTCGTACACTGTCATTTATGTGTTTATTATGTTAATTAACACCTTTTTCTGGTTTCTTTCAGATGGTCGTGCGCTAGTTCATAGCATGCAAATAAACTTCATTCACCAGTTGGTTCAATCCAGACTTTTTGCTGATGAGAAACCACTTCAAGACATGTACACGTGTTTGCGTATCCTTTCCATGTTCCATATATTTAAGATTTTTTTTTTTATGTTTCCTATACATGCAAATGTTTATTGAAGTTAGTGAGCTAAAACTTTAGATCATGTTTGAACCAGAATTTTTGATGTCTTCGGGATTCATCAAAAATATTTGATTAAAGAAAAATGAGAGTTTTTTGGATGATTTACTTAAATGGGGGCAGAGCTTCCGAATTCTGGCCACAATGCTATACAGTCGATGAGGCCTTCTGCTTTGAATCTATCCCCATATAGCTTCTGGCATTAGATGGATTCTCAACAGATGTTGTACTGAGGACCTTTCTTGAGCCTAGGTCTTTAGTATCAAAAGTTGCCTCCAGCCCGGAAACCCCCCTTTAAATTATAAATGGAATGAGTGGACGCAGAGAAACAGCAGAGAGTAGCATTTTTCTCTGTTAAGATATTGCAAGGTTTAATATCGCATGTTAATTAATATTGCATGCTATTAATTTATGCAAAGATTACTGACCATTTAAAGATCTGTCTCACTTAATACAGTCCTCTGTGTTACTTGCATAGGTAGTAGTTGAAGTGTGATCTGAATTTTTCATAGCAATGTACGAAAAAGTTATTCTAATGTTTTTTTTATTTAATGTTTTCCTATATTTATGCAATGGGATACGATCAAATTTTGGTACTATATATAAGATTGCTGTGCGCAGCCATAATGGAGATGTGGATAAGCACTTAGTTTTTCTCTTAGCCGAGAGACTAGTACAGTTGTCCAGTCTAGGCAATCTTCTATGATCAATAACTGATATGTTTTGCCTACAGTGATTTGTGTTGAAAACAATCAGCAGAGAGAACACTGAGCTTAATATAGTTAGGCCTTTGTATGTACAGTCATGGCCAAAAGTTTTGAGAATGATACAAATATTAATTTTTACAAAGTCTACTGCTTCAGTTTTTTTAATGGCAATTTGCATATACTCCAGAATGTTATAAAGAGTGATCAGCTTAACAACAATTACTTGCAAAGTCAATATTTGCCTAGAAAATGAACTTTATCCCCCAAAACACATTTCAACATCATTGCAGCCCTGCCTTAAAAGGACCACCTAACATAGTTTCAGTGATTGCTCCATTAACACAGGTGTGGATGTTGATGAGGACAGGGCTGGAGGTCAATCTGTCATGATTAAGTAAGAATGACACCACTGGACACTTTAAAAGGAGGCTGGAGCTTGCCATCATTGTTTCTCTTCTGTTAACCATGGTTATCTCTTGCATTGATTCTGCAAGAATGGACTGCTATCAGTCAGGATTTGGTCCAGAAGTTGATTGAGAGCATGCCAGGGAGAATTGCAGAGGTCCTGAAGAAGAAGGGTCAACACTGCAAATATTGACTTGCTGCATTAACTCATTCTAACTGTCAATATAAGCTTCTGTTACTCATAATATGAATGCAATTATATTTCTGTATGTGATAAAAACATCTGACAAACACACATAAAAACCAGAGGGCAGCAGATCATGTGAAAATATAATATTTGTGTCATTCTCAAAACTTTTGGCCATGACTGTAGGTTTGTTCTCATTCACTGATAGCACTGATTACCTGTGTGCATTTTAAGAGAACACAAGAAAAGGACTAGCGCCCCCTACTTCAATCCTTTCCTTTAAAATTGGAATGCTATTAAAGTTTTCCACACGTCTTTCTCCATTTATAATAAACACTATAATATATACCCTGGTGTAAGTATTACATTTGATGTTGTCTTTTACTTTTTCTAGTGCCCGATATTTTGATATGGGAGCTAGTTGCAAATGAGTATCCATTTGCTTATATGTAAATGAATCTATAGACTGAATATTTGACTGTTGGGTTATGTATAATGCGGGGCTGCATGAGTGGAGACTTTATTGATACATATGCTGTTAAAAAGCTGCGGTTGTGCAGTATTTTTACGTTATTGCGGTTACATTTCCTTAATTTGTGCTTTGTAGATTCTTTCTGCTTATCTCTTCAGCTAGAAGTCCTCCATTCACAGGCACAGATGCTGATAAGGGAACGATGGGGAGATCTCGTTCAGATTGAGAGATACATTGCAGGGAAATGCCTCATTCTGGCTGTTTGGAAGTACGTATTTATGTTTGTGTACTTAAAGAAGCATTGTACCTTAAACCAACATTTTAGTAAACTTGTGAACCCTTGTTATAGTTAACAAATGCATTTTGTCATCTTTAGACCATTTGGAATTTGTAAGGGTCTCACCACTGACCAGACAATGATGGCATATCTTATTGATACCATTTGTTTACTTTTGTAGTGGAAGAAAAAGGCCTGTGTGCAAGACTTTTTCTTCCATTAGAAAAGTAAAAAAATATGATGGAAGCAAGCCTCTGTCACATTTTTTTTAACCTGAGAGTGAATGCAGATACACCAGAAAGAGGGTGCTCTGTCTGCACTCTACAATTAATGTCCATTGCTCTCATCCTTTGATGCATGAGACCAACAGAAATGAATAACAGTAGTGGGAACCTACTCTTAAATGCATATCGACAAATTGTTACATGCCAGTAATTTATTTGTAATTTTCCGTATTGTGAATTTTACTTATTTGTATGTTTATTTTATTTGCAACAGCCAACAGGTACTGGGAAGAAAAACAGGTACAGCTTCTGTTCACAAGGTCACCATAAAGATTGATGAGAGCGATGGCTCCAAACCATTGCAAATTTCCCACGAGCCTCCGCTGCCGACTTGTGATTCTAAATTAATAGAAAGAGCTATGCGGGTAGGTTGGTTCACGGTAAAAAGTTTTTGTTATTTGTTACAAACAGATTTGGTATGAATTAACTTTTTATGTTTTGTAGATTGACCATTTGTCCATAGAAAAACTGTTAATTGACAGTGTACATGCTCGATCACATCAGAAGCTACAGGAGCTAAGAGCCATCTTAAAGAATTTCAACCCAAATGACAACTGTAGGTATTTTTTTTTTTTTTTATTGCATATTAATATCTCTTCAATCCATGTTCAGGATTATTAGATTACAAAAAATGTAGTACCTCCAGAAAAATTAACCCATAAAAAGAACTATTACCACTGCGTTGTGTAATTGGTGAAGTCTCATAGTTTAGCTCTACTCAGCCTTCTGCTTTAGATGTTAGACCATCCTGCATTACTGTACTAGAACTAAGTACTACCGGATTATTACATTTTACTGTGCACACAAAAAAAATTTATGAATTAGGGCTCTGTTGATTTATTTCTATGTAATAGATGTCAGTGTATAGTTAGCAAGATTGGAAATACATAGGTCCATCCATTTCATATACACGCCTGTAGTGATTAGAGGATGGCAAAACATATAATATTGATGCAGATTTGCTAACTCTGTCTGAGATTAAAACTGTTTTAAAATGCATCTGTTTTATCAGTGATGATAAATCTGATGCATCTTTAGACTGCCTAGTCTAAGTTTCTACCACCTATTAAAGTGCTTTGTAAAGCACTGTTATTAAAAAAAACTCACAATTATCTACTTTTAATAGCCCCTGCTGTTTAAAATGTATAGAGCTCTGCTTGTCATATAAGTGTTGCTCTGTTAGATATGCATGGCCATTAGAATACAGTACAGCTTCTGCTGTGTTCTCAGGGAAAAAAAAATAGGCTTGCTTTATCTTTAAGGCTGAACATACTGTAGGCTTCCTTCTGCTTATAGACTTCAAGCAATGAAGTCTTGCTGCTCAGTCTTGAACAATAGTTCTTCTCCCTGATCAGAAGTAGAGCAGCAGAAGTGGTGAGGAGATTATCTGATAGCTTCTCCCATCACAGTGTCCCTGGACGCAGAATGAAGTCTACACTATATTCAGTATTAAGGATACTGCAAACCTGATTTTTTTTTTTTTTTTTTTTTCACTGAGATTACTGCAGAAGCTGTACTGTGTTTTTTTTTTTTTCAAACCTAGCAGTGGCTCAATAGAATGACATGCAGAGATCTATACATTTGACCACAAGGTGGTGCTGTTACATGTAAATAATTGTGATATTTCTGGAATATGTATGTGTATATATATTTTATATATATATATATATATATATATATATATATATATATATATATATATTATATTTTAATACTTTACAAATTTATTCTACAAAATGTATTTCATGTATACTTGGCCTTTAATTGGTTGACTTTGTGGGTCATAATTCTGGCACACACTGTTGCATCTTAAGATATGTTCCTTCTTTGACAAAGGAAAAGAAAGGGTCTAACTAGAACACATGATAAACATGGTGAACAGCACAATTTTTGCTGCAGATTAAGACAGAATTCTAGTGCATTTACTTTCATAAACTTGCGCCATTGCGAAATGTTATAAATATATCAAAATCATTCTAAATTTGAATGAATCATCAGCATCCTGCAACATGGTACACCAAGGTTTCACTGTTCCTCCAGTAAGGAAACCATTGCTATGATGCTGGTAAGACTTTCTTTCGCCTATATAGTCTGTAAAGATCACAAGACAGATTGCTGACTGACCATAGCTATACATGTACATGATATGTTAGCGTTTTATTTTTGTCAATTTAGGATTACCTTTTGTTTTGCAGCATTTGTGGAAACTGCCCTTCCAACCCTTGTGATCCCCATTCTAGAGCCGTGCAGGCGGTCTGAATGTCTTCATGTGTTTGTAGATCTTCATTCAGGAATGTTCCAGCTCATGCTTTATGGGTTTGGTAAGATTTGCATTTGATTTGTGTTGTTTTGCTCATATGTATGTACATTAGAGAGTCTGAGACAGAATTTCAGTTTTCCATACTAGCCATTTTCTTTGAGAAGACCACCCCATCTAGAAGACCACGTTATGCTGCATTTTGGCTGGTCGTCTCAAAGCGGGTTTCACTGTATACAATTTAAACCATAAATTAACATTTTTTTTTTTCCCTGTAGACCAGACCACATTAGATGAGATTGAAAAATCCATCAATGATGACATGAAGAAAATAATCTCTTGGCTTCAGCAGCTAAAGTGAGTGTAATTGATATATTTAAGAAAACTAAATCTAGAATACAAAAATGTTAAATGTAGTCATTTTTACTTAGAATCCTCACTAATTGGGTTTCCCACCTTAGATATTTATACACAGCAAATGCCATAAATGTCTGATGGGTGCAGGTCTGAGAGGTGAGATGGGATATCCACAGAGGTAATTTTTGTTGTTTACATTGTTTTGCAGATTCTGGCTTGGACAGCAACGTTGTAAACATTCAGTAAAGCATCTACCCACTGTGTTGAGTGAATCTTTGCATTTGACAAACTATGTCAACCATCCGATTAGCAACCTTTCCAAGCATAAGCTCTTCATTAAGCTTACTCGTCTTCCACAGTACTACATAGTAAGTAATAGTTTTTAGCTCATATCATATTTCAACTTATATACATTAGACATTCACATTGTACAACTACATTAGGATAAAATTGTAAAACAGAAAATTCTGCATTATATCTATACACCCAAAGAATTTGTCTCTGACTCTGTTCTTTTTTTTATTTTTTTTTTTTTATGCATTTTAGGTAGTGGAAATGCTTGAGGTACCCTGTAACCCGACAGATCTGGAATACAACTACCACTTCTTGTCAGTCAATCACACAGACGGGGATGATAACCCACCAACTGCACTTTTATTACAGCGATTCAAGACCAATATTGATGAGTTGTCTTTTGATGTATCATGGCGGAAACAAGTGAGAGCTGGCTGTAAACGCAAAGTAAGTGTTTTATCAGGAAAATAGTATTGGTGTACAAGCAGCACAATGCACCAGGATCTTAAACTTCACTATTTATTTTTAGATATTTTCACTGTTAAATGAAACGCATTTCTTTCAGCTCTCTGGTGATCAGGGTTCTCCGGAGTCTAAGAAGCCAAAGCGGTCGGGTGAAATGTGTGCCTTTAATAAAGTGCTTGCGCATTTTGTGGCCATGTGTGACTCAAACATGCCGTTTATTGGACTTCGAACAGAGGTAAGTGCTCCTAGCTTTTGTAATACATTGTTCCCTGGACTAATCCCTAGTAAAAGGAAGCCTCAATTATACAACTTTAATGCAATGAAAATGGAGATCCAAATAAAGATTCAAAATACTAATTTTGTCTATAATCTTCTTTCATCCTGGCCAATAAGCATAATAATAGCCTGAAACTTGCCAATTCTTTAGTGTCACAGAATTGGAGTGGAATTCCAAAAAATAATATAATAAAACTTAACATTTATTATAATCTAATAAAAGTGGACAAGCCACTATTTATGTGAGTGTCTAAAAATATATATGGTACTGTGATGAAGATCACTGGAAACTCGTAAATAGAACAAATCTGATTCCAGCCCAATACTTGCATCCCATATAGATTACCCAAAGCTATAATTTTCACATCAGCTGAATGTCTGGTGTCAGAGCAGTATGTGCAACGCCAATATCACCTAGGCTGGTATACACACAGCAGTGCTTATAGTCATTTATCCCAGCACCACTTAATAAGCTAATGCTTGGTGTAAGAGCAGTAATGCAGCTCCAAAATCGCCTCTAATAAAAGTGGACAAGCCACTGTTTATGTGAGTGTCTAAAAAATATATGGTATTGTGATGACGATCACTGGAAACTCATAAACAGAACAAATCTGATTCCAGCCCACTACTCGCATCCCATATAGATTACCCAAAGCTATAATTAATACATCAGCTGAATGTCTGGTGTCAGAGCAGTATGTGCATCTCCAAGATCACCTAGGCTAGTATACACACAGCAGTGCTGAGAGTCATTTATCCCAGCCCCACTTAATAAGCAAATGCCTGGTGTAAGAGCAGTAGTGCAGCTCCAAAATCACCTAAGCTGCTATACAAACAAAGCTTTAATAGTAATAAATCACAGCACCAATTTGCAAGCTCTAAATAGCAAAGCAAACAGCGCTGAGAACAATGGATCCCAGTGCCGATTTAAAAGCTCAACACGTTTCCCTCATTAGAATATTGAAATGAGTTCATCAGGAGCACATAAGTGATTATATATACCACATAGCAGGACCTATAATATCTCCAAACGCTAGGTTGTGATTGTACCTAATTGCCTGAGAATCAGAGGGGAGTTAGGCATAGGGGGATGGACTCTAACGCCAGGATCTAGCTTTATCACTGCCAGGTTCTAGAGGCAGGGGTAGCGTTTGGAGCTTTGTTTAGAGCTTGCAAATTGGTGCTGTGATTTATTACTCTTGACGCTTTGTTTGTATAGCAGCTTAGGTGATTTTGGAGCTACATTACTGCTCTTACACCAGGCATTAGCTTATTAAGTGGTGCTGGGATAAATGACTCTCAGCACTGCTGTGTGTATACCAGCCTAGGTGATCTTGGAGTTGCACATACTGCTCTGACACCAGACATTCAGCTGATGTGTTAATTATAGCTTTGGGTAATCTATATGGGATGCAAGTATTGGGCTGGAATCAGATTTGTTCTATTTATTTTTTTTTAAACTCGGTTTATTGAACAATCGTACAACAAATTACACATCAATAGTACAAGCTTTAAAAGGAATAACAAAGGACATATTCTAAAAGTTGTACAAAGACAAATCAAAAACTAGACAAAAAGAACCAAAACAATGCTGCATAGTCCATGGTAGATGTAAATATCAGATACAAATCGTCCAGGAGAGAAACCAGGCAAGGGAGCCGAAAGAAACAGAGTCCAAATCAACCTGTAGGGAGCAAAGGCATATACAAAAACCCCACACATATACAACAAGATATCCTAATAAATACTTCCTATGGCGGAACTCCAGGGAGACTTAGTAGATAATAAGGAAAATACTATACAACTCAAACTTGACACTCCTTCCTGCGTCTAAGCAGTGAGTGTGTGCAGGGCATTACGAAATGATGGGGCTGTGTATAGAGTCAGAGGTGAGTCACACCAAGAGCCCCAAACCTTCCGAAATTTTTCAGGGCAACCTCTGCCTTTATATACTATTTTATTATATGGGATAATGGAATTTACCAATTTCCTTCACATGGATAGGGAGGAGGGGCGAGGATCCATCCAGCGCAAGGCAATAGCCTTCCTGGCTAGGAAAAGGGATTCTCGCAGAAAGATGCGAGTATGATGGGGCCATATTTCCTCATCCAGGATACCAAACAGACAAATTTCAGGCGAACATGGAATTGGGGTCCCCAGTATGTCTGATAATAAGTTCACGACCTCAGTCCAAAATGCTTTAATTATAGGACACTCCCATATCATATGCCAAAAATCACAATATCTAGCAGTGCACCGTAAACATCCAGGATGTTGTAGCCGTCCCATTTTATGCAGACGTGCAGGGGTCAAGTAACTTTGATTCAAAATGTTTACTTGTATAAGCTTATTATTAGCTGCTGGGGAAACAAACTGTGCCGACTCCAAAAGGTCAGAAAATGTCTCGTCTGTGAGAGCAGGGATAAGAGTGCGCCATTTCGTTAGAGCCGGAGCTTCCAGACGAGACATCCTGACCTGTATAAGATGGGCATACAATGCTGAGATAAGGCCCTGGGGACCTTGAGACCTGAGCATCCCTATAAGGGGATATGTGGAAAAGCTGACAGCCGGTGGAGGAAACTGTGTGGACATGGCGTGTCTAATTTGGAGAAACCTGAAAAATTGGGTTTGAGGGATACCAAATTGGGTACTCAAAGAGTCGAAAGAGCGGAATACGCCCTGATCATAAATATCAGCCAGGGACATAACTCCAAACTGTTTCCAACTCCGTGCATCCGGAAGGGCATATAATTCGGTCAAACCTGGGTTATCCCATATCGGAGTTTCAGTAGGGACTCCAGTATAAGCCGCCACCCGCTTAGCTCGCTGCCAGACCTGTATTGCCAATGTATGGATTGGGAGCAAGCTACCTCTATACAGGTGTGGGTGTTCCAAAACCAGCCATAAGTTGGGTATATGTAGATGATATGCTAAATGTTCCTCAGGGCCAGGCAGAGGATCCGCCAACAACCAGGACCTAAGATATCGAAGTTGACCAGCAAGATAATATAAAAATATATCAGGAAGAGCCATCCCGCCCATAGCTTTAGGCCGCTGCAATGTGGAGAAACGTAATTTAGACCTCGAACTGCCCCATATAAAGGGAATAAGTATGGAATCCAATTGCTTAAAGAACTTCTGTGGTACTGACACAGCCACATGTTCTAAAATATACAAACATTTGGGGAGGACCACCATTTTAATAAGATTAATCCGCCCTGCAACGGACAGGGGTAAAGCCCCCCACACCCTAAATTTAGCCCGAAAATGACCAAGCAGTGGATATATATTTAAACTCAGGAATTGTCTATGATCATTGGAAATATGGATCCCTAAGTATTTACAGGCATCTACAACCTTCAGGCCACAAATATATTCTCCCATATTTCCCAGTGATTGTCTAAAAAGGGGCATATATGATGATTTGGCCCAATTTATCCGTAGACCAGAGTATATACCAAATTTATCGATTATTGCCATAGCTCTAGGGAGTGTATGAGCAGGGTCAGACATAAATAATAGGAGGTCGTCTGCATAAAGGGCTGTCCGTTCCTCCTTAGTGCCAATAATCACTCCCTTGTAAACCGGGTCTGTCCTAAGGATAATAGCAAGAGGCTCTATCGCCAATGCAAAGAGTAATGGAGACAACGGACATCCCTGGCGAGTTCCCCTAGAGAGTGAAATACGGGGATAACGCACCATTAATGGAGAGTGCGGCTCTAGGGGACTGATAAAGGAGCATAATCCAAGCAATAAACAATTCCCCAAAACCGAAACACTTCAGAACCTGAAGCAAAAATGGCCATTCCACCGAATCAAATGCCTTAGTGGCATCAAGGGAAGCCACCGCCCAATCCTGTTTAAGAGCAGCCCCTATCTGAGAAACCACCTGGACCCGTCTAAGGTTATCAGAAGTAGATTTGCCGGGCATGAAGCCCGTTTGGTCTGAGTGAATTAAATCCAAAACCACATTATTCAACCTCTTAGCGAGAATTTTAGTAAGTCATTTATAATCGATGTTAAGGAGAGAAATAGGTCTATATGACCCACAGTCCAACGGATCCCTATCTGGTTTAAGAAGGAGAACAATATTAGCATCATAGAAGGAATCCGGCAGAGTGCGGGCCACAAACGCATCTTGATAACATTTCAATAAGACAGGGAGCAGTTTATCCTGATATTGTACATATACCTCAACTGGAATACCATCCGGGCCCGGTGATTTCCCTTTGGCCATGTCCACCAATGCATCAGATAATTCCTCCAGTCTAAGGGGAGAGTCCAGAAACTCCCGTTGTTCATTTGTCAGGGTTGGAAAGGAAACATCTGCCAAATACTGGACAATATCCTGAGTAGGTGCATGTAACTGAGATTGGTAGAGGGTCGAGAAATATTGATGAAAACGGTCACGGATGGCCACACTATCAGATAGGGCATCCCCGTCAATCGAATTAATTCTCAAAATTGCTGGAGAGGCTGTGTTATAATGGATAAGATGGGCTAAAAGGCTACTAGACTGATTACCCAACTCATAAAATCGTTGTTTAGTGAAAAATTGAGACCTGCGGGCCTTTTCATGTAGAACATGTAGATATTGCCTACCCAGTTGAAGCCACTCAGTTCTGGAGTCATCAGTAGGATTAGCTATATACGCGGCTTCCAACAATGCACATTTTTCAGCTAAGTCTCTCTCAAGGGAAGACGATTCTTTTTTAATGTATGAAATAGAGGATTTGAGACATCCCCTCAAATATGCTTTCATAGTTTCCCATAAGATAGTAGGTGTGGCGGTAGGGGAATTAATATCTAAGAAGGCTTGCAACTGATCCGGAATACGGTCATGCACTGCTATCAGCTTGAGCCAAAAGGGGTGAATACGCCAGTTATGAGAAGGTCTAGAGAGGTCAGTATCCCCAAATTCCAGCAGCAACGGAGAATGGTCAGACGTTGCCCTGGGCAAATATGAGATGTTAAGCAAAAGAGAACATGCCTTAATATTGCCTAGTGCATGATCAATACGGGACAGAGAGTGATGAGTGGCAGAATGACAGGAGAACACCAGGGCCTGTGGATATTTAAGACGCCAGAGATCATGCCAACCCACTTCCTGTACAAGCTGGGCCAGGGGAGTAGGGTGAGCACCAGAAGGGGCAGGGGCACCTACATTTAATCTATCTAGGGAAGCATCCATTAATTTATTAAGATCTCCCATGCAAACCACTGTAGCGGCAGGAAATTTAGCCGCAAAGTGGGCTGCTTCATGTAAAACTGAAAAGTCACATGCAGGTGGCAAATAAAGTCCTAGGATGACATAAAGTTTAGACTCTATCCAGGCCTGCACAAACACATAACGCCCATCAGGGTCCCTAACAGTGAGGCCCGGCTCCCAGCGGAGCCTGCGGTGAACCAGGAGGGACACCCCCTCTAGAGAAAGAAGTATGAGTGGAGTGCAGGGCCCACTGGACCCAGGGTTTTTGTAAGTATCTGGTCGTATCAGGTGCTAGATGTGTCTCCTGCAAGCACACCAAATCAGGGTTGTATTGTCTAAGGTGGGAAAAATAGTAGAGCGTTTCTTCACACCGCCCATACCCCGTATATTCCAAGAGCATACTTTAAGGGTCGCCATAACACCATACAATCACATTATACATTAAGAATGAGGGGTTACCCCCCGACCCCCACCATTAACCTCCCCACTGGACCGTTAAACCGAAAAAAGGACTTGCAGCAATAATTCAACCAAAACTGGAAACCCGTAAGGGGCATTCCAACTATTAGTGAGGAGTCTAAGATTGCTCCTACACAATACGTGGCACTTGGTAAATGGGGGAAGTAGTGCACCCAAGATGGTATGGTAATAGGGCACTATCTTCAAACTAAAAAGCACAAGCAATAAACTATCACTATAATGTGAATCTCCAAAGGGACCCTAAACAGAAAAATTCTTGGCCGGTGCCCATGGGGCAGCCAAACACCCATCATATGAAAAGTCCATAGGCAACCGCAAGCAATAATAACAGTCATTAGCGGGGGCTGGGCCACAGGGGGCCCCCCACCAGTCATCATATACCCTGTTACCGTCTGGGAGGTCGAGGCAGTAGGTTCAGCCAGTCTTCCGCCTCCTGCGGGGATGTGAAGAAAATAACCCTCTCCTCATGGATCACACGGAGCCGTGCAGGATAAGCCATGGAGTAATGAATGGAACTTTCCCGCAGTCGACGCTTGACATTGACGAAAGTGGCACGAGTCTTCTGTAGTGCCGCAGAAAAGTCGGGAAAAATGGAGATGGATGAACTGTTGAATTTAATCTCTTCAAGTTGACGTGCTGCCCGCAGCGCTGCATCTCGATCCCCACTGCTGAGAAGACGGGCCAACAGCGGCCTCGGAGGGGCACCCTGAGGGGGCGGTCTGGCAGGAACTCGATGGGCCCTTTCCACGGCAAAGGCAGGAGAAAACTTGGCCTCCGGTAGGGTTTCTTTCAACCACCTCTCCATAAACTCACACGGATTAGCCCCTTCTGACCGTTAAGGCAAGCCAAGAATGCGCAGGTTGTTGCGACGGAGTCTGTTCTCAAGATCATCCGCTCTCTGCGTCCACAACTCAGCTGATCTCTCCAGTGCAGTAAGCCTCGCCGGTACTTGGGCTGAATTATCCTCTAAGAGAGAGATGCGATCCTCCACCTCCTTCATTCGACCCCGTAAGGTCTGAAAATCTTGACGCAAAAGGCCCACATCAATCTTGACTTCCTCAATTTTACCTGTGAGGGACGAGGTGCTGGACTGGATCGCCTCAAGCAACCGAGTCGTGACCTGTCGCAACGTGGGCTCCGCATCCTCAGCAGGAGATGCCACCGACGGTGGATCCAGTGCCGGCGGGCTGCGCTGCGGCTGCTCCCTGGCAAATCCCCGGAGACGCTCAGAAGCCGATCCTTTAGACTGGCGACTCATGGCAAGACAACAACAGTGACCACCAAGCAGCCAGTAGGTAGTATCAGAGGATTAGGATGCAGTACTCAATAGCCAGATAAATCAGCCAATAGGTGTTAACAGAGGGTCAGGTTATAGTGGCATCCACCATGCAGCCAGCAGGTGTTATCAGATTGACGGCCCCCAGCAGTGTCCACGATACGGCCAATAGATAGTAACAGAGGATCAGGATACAGTATTGACTTGCCAGACAAAACAGCGAATAGGTGCCATCCGAGAGTCAGACTGCAACAGCATCCACCACACGGCCAGTAGGTGTTATCAGAGGAGCAGCTCCCAGCTGCATCCACGATGTAGCCAATAGACAGCCACAGAGGGTCAGGATACAGTACTCACTCGCCAGACAAAGCAGCCAATAAGTGTTATCAGAGGGTCAGTCCATAGTGGCATCTACCATGCTGGCCAGTAGGTGTTATCAGAGGGACTGTATCTAGCAATGTCCACAATACAGCCTGTAGATAGTAGCAGAGGACCAAGATATGGCACATCAGCTGCCAGGAGGTGTTATCAAAGGGCCAGTTTGTTTCTGTGGGTAGGTACCCCAAAGTAGAGGCCCAGGGCACCCAGGCCGGCAGCCCCAGTCCCCCGCCACCCAGCGCCCCACCGCAGAGCCCAGGCAAGCCGCAGAGCCCAGGCAAGCCACACAGCCGGTCACCGCAGGCCCACCATGCGGGCAAGATGGCCGCCGCAGCTCACCGCCCGCACGGATCTCCACCGCCCGGCACAGCCGCCGCGATGTTCAGGACAGCCACCAGACCGAAGACCCGCGCAGGAGAAGCGCAGGAGAAGATGGGATGTTCAGCGGTCACCAGAGCCCGGACACAAGCAGGATATCGGCAGGATTATAGGAGTCCCCGTCGGAGCTCAGCTCACATGCTGCCGCTCCGTACTCGCGCTAGCCACGCCCCCAATATCCAGATTTGTTCTATTTATGAGTTTCCAGTGATCTTCATCACAGTACCATATATATTTTTAGACACTCACATAAATAGTGGCTTGTCCACTTTTATTAGATTATAATAAATGTTAAGTTTTATTATATTATTTTTTTGAATTCCACTCCAATTCTGTGACATATATGCCCGTAGGGGAATGGATATACACCCTCTGTGATTTTGCCAATTCTTTAGGGATTATTTTGTTGCAGCAGTCACTTCATTTACATCACAAATAGTATCACAACAGAAGCTCACACCTCTGTAGCTACACCCATAGTAACCTGTTAGAAGTACATGTAATGATAATAGATGATGTCACAGCTTGTCTACCTCCCCCCTCCCTCCATGCATGCCTTGAAAATTTATGATATTGTAAATATAGTGAAGACGGCACTCAGTAGTCCTGAGGTGCTCAGAGAAGGACTCAACCCATGTTCCAGTGTATAAAAAAAAACTCCAGCACTCTCTTTATAGTTTGTGTGAAAGCACTTCAATATGTTTATTTTACATCCAGAAACAAAAACGTTTCGGTTTTGTATCAGACCTTCATCAGTTTATTGGATGCTGTCAGGAATAAGGAGTAGAATAAGGCTGGGTTCACACCTGCGCCTGAACTCCGTTGGGGGATTCTGTTCCCCATTGCGCTTGAAAAGGCAGAGAGAAAAGCGCTGTAAGCAGTGCTTTTCTTTGCTTTTTTCACCGTTTTCAGGTGGAAAGCTTGTGGACCACATTATAGTCTATGGGGTCCACAGGTTTCTGCAGGTAACCACTTTAAGTGGATTAGGTTTCCGTTCGGGGGGTCCCCAAGCAGACCCCCCCGAACAGAAACCCAAACACAGGTGTGAACCTAGCATAAGTCATGGTGATGTAGAGTAGTTGAAAATGACTTGCAAGGTCTAGGAGTTGTAAGCCCTTGTGGGCAGGGCCCTCTATCCCACTGTGCCAGTTGGTCACTGTTAGTATTGTATTTGTTTTGTATATTTTGTGTACAGTATGTAAATCCTCAAATGTACAGCACCATGGAATTAATGGTGCTATATAAATAATAATAATAATAATAATAGGAGTTTGAATACTCTGGTGGACATCAGTGAGTCAGCTCCAGACTATTCTTGCACATGGTCATGAGTATGATGTAAAGCTTATCATTAAATACTGTAAACAGAGCAGAAAAGAAGCTCAGATAATATGGCAGCCCTAATAGTCATGTACAGAAAATAGAATAAAAAGTCTACAATCAGAAAATGGCAAAAGATTTGTAAAAAACTGTTATAATTTACTAACTAGATTTAATAAATCATTTAAAAAAAAAAGGCTTTATAGTGCTAGGGCTACACAGCAATTTTTGTCGCCGTACTGCGCCTTGTAAGAGGCCACATTAAAATGGCCGATGGACATGCGCAGTTTCTGGCGAATCACAAAAAGAAAGGTAGGAGACGAATAGCCTTTCTGAAGGCGATTACTAAGTATTGTTATTTAAAAATGGGTTTTCCCAATGATAAAATCCCTTTAACATAAAAAAAATGTTCTCTAGTTGCATAAGCCTTCATACATGGTTTTCTGTCAGTTTTTCTGCTGCTAAGAGTCCCATTATGGCTGCAGCACATTTTGCATTTCTCTGAGGCTGAGGACATGTACAATTTAGAGCAGTCTACTACTTATGGCAGAATTACATGTAAAAAAACCCCAAAAAACAGAAGTAACTAAAATAGCAAACAAATAGCTGACAAAAGCTAAGTGAATATAATATAGATCAAGGTACACTGGACTCCAAATCAAGGCTATGATGCAGCTAAAAAGATCCCTGACACAGAAAAGGAGAAACAAGAACACTGTCATAGACAGCAAGCAGTTTTCCTCTGTTAAATGAGACTGAGTTCTCTCTAAAGTTAGTGACCATTTAAGCGTCAGTTGTACAACTTATGAATTCCCTGCTTGTTTTTCTGCAGGTCATGCGTAGTTGATGGCTCTGGTCTAGCATAATGGAAGGGATCAGTGCCTGGTGTTTTGAATAGTAGAATCCTTAATATCAAGTTTCCAATAGGTGTTTCACACCTCCTAAGGTGCTGTTCTGCCTTTACAGTATATTGAGCACAGTATGCTCAGTACATTCAGCTTCCCCTTCCTAAAGATGAAGAAATGGCCCCTAGGCACAGTGTCGTGCACAATGTCGTCTACAGTTGTTCAGGAGGTTGAAAGTTTTTGTAGCAGAACATCATTTTAATGATAACTTGTTTTCACAGTTGTCCAATATGGACATTCCCCATCAAGGCGTCCAGATAGAAGGGGATGGTTTCAGCCATGCTATTAGAATACTGAGGTAAATTGGATGTTTTCTGCAATATTTTTGTCATGTATTAAAGAGAATCTGTGCCTCTCCTGACTCTTCTGTTTTTTTTATAAATACTTGTATTCTCTGTGACCTAACAATCCTGTAGCCTATTTTCTTATTACTCTGTTGTGCCCTTTGTCTAATATTCCTACTAGAAATTTATGTATAAATTAATAACTGGGTCTTACCAGTTTGAGTGGGTTGTCCCTACATGCTTTGCCTCTGTCCAGTCAGAGCTGACGTCATCACACTATGTAGGGACATGCTCTTTTGCTCTACAAATATTTGATAGGTAATATGTTTTTACTAATAGACATTTTGGGAGAGGGCAATGGTGAGGACACAATTGAGTCAATATGAATACATGGTATATGCAATATGAATACATGGAATGACAAAGTTTCAGAAGAATGTGTGATACCTGCAGGTCCCACTTTTCGGACTTACACGTATGTGGAGAACAGTGTTCCCCTGACATGCCTAGTAAGGAAAGTGCTGGCTGGTACCTCTAGGTAGAGAATAAGTGGAGACGTAGCTGCATCTGTATGTGGCTCTTTCCATTTACTTCTGTGAAATTTACAGAAACAGACACGTAGACTGAGGGATGCTCCATCATGGTAGAATGCCATGTTAAATATGCTTGCATTTTTTAGTAAATTGCCAGTAATGTCACCTGAACAGCACTTCCATGCATTATTATATATTATGCTGACCAGGAGGTCAAAAGATACAGCAGTTGGGATAAAAAAAAAAAAAAATCAAATTCTTCCAAGTAGTGTTTTCTTTGCAACAACTTTTACTATAGGACTGATTCATTTCTCTCTCTCTCTCTGTACAAAGAATTCCTCCATGTAAAGGAATTTGTGAAGAAACTCAGAAAGCACTAGAACAGTCACTTCTCGATTGCACTTTTCGCTTGCAAGGCAGGAATAATCGCACTTGGGTAGCAGAGTTGATCTTTGCAAACTGTCCTCTAAACAGTACTTCCTCCAGAGAGCAAGGTATGGGTAAATCCTTTGCAGTATTTATGGATTGTGTTGAAAGAAAGAAATTGTAACTCAACATTTATTTTTTTTGTATATATAGGCCCAACACGACATGTGTACCTTACCTATGAAAATCCACTTTCCGAACCAGTAGGTGGGCGCAAAGTGGTAGAAATGTTCCTAAATGACTGGAATAGCATTGCACGATTGTATGAGTGTGTGTTGGAATTTTCACGATGTTTACAAGGTAGGTCTACATCTCAATATTGCTGATTTAAAAAAAAAAAATGTTTTACTTTGCTATAAACTGACAATTTTCCTTCTTCTCTCTTGAAGACATACCGCCCCACTTAAACCTTTTCTCTGAGGTCAGATTGTACAATTATCGCAAACTTATCCTGTGTTATGGGCAAACAAAGGGAAGCTCGGTAGGTGAAAAACACTGCTTTCAGCATCACCGTTTACATCCATAATGCTTTACACATTACATGTTTTTAACTATAATTTGTTTTCATCGACATTGCAGATAAGTATTCAGTGGAATTCTATTCACCATAAATTTCACATATCACTTGGGACAACTGGACCTAATTCGGGTTGCAGTAACTGTCATAATATCATCCTTCACCAGCTACAGGAAATGTTCAACAAAGTACCAAATGTAGTGCAGTTGTTACAGGTATACAGTGCCATTTTTTCTTTTTTCTTTTTTTTTTTTTTTTTTAACCTGTGTCTGTGTGTGGGGTTGGGGTGGTTTATTTGATCCTGAAAATGTGGACTGGGCATTTGGGGAAAATTATTGTTAGGGGTGTTTGGTCTGGGGATGTATAGTCTTAAGGCATCATCACATTAGGTACTGTGACAACCCGTGAATTAGGAAAAAACTACTCCAAGGTTCTTATTCTTTCTGAAATTGTACCACAGTCTTACACTGAAAACTTGCTTTAGTTTTGTTTTAAGTTAACTTATTCTACATCCTAAGTGACACTAGGTTCACACTAGTGTTTGTGTTTCCGTTCTTTGGGTCCCTGTGGACCCTGTCCACTTAAAAAAACAAAACAAAACACTGTTACATGTGGAAACCCGCGGACCCCATGGACTATAATGGAATCCCCTAGGTTTCCCGCCTGATTTCCTCCTTGCAGAATTTTTTTTATCCAACGATTTTAGGCGGATTCTGCTGCAGAGTCTCCTATGGAGACTCCAACGCAAGTGTGAATCCAGCCTTAGCTGTAGATGTACTCCGTATTTTGTATGGCTTTGTTCACACTATAGACGGAAGAACAGTTTAAGGCTAAGGCCCCACGTAGCGAACCACAGCCAAAAAGCAAGGAAACGCATTGTGTTTTTTTTTTTTCTGCAGTGCTTTTCACAGAAGGCTTTCTGCCTCTATTGTACCTATACAGAGACTGCCATGCTGCATTTCTTCTGCGGATTTTTTTTTTTTCTGCAATGTGTGGATGGGATTAACCAGAATCCTATCCACTTTGCAGGTACTGTAAAATGCCACGGTTTTTGCCTTAGTGTATTCTGTTTTTTGTGGCAGTATACAGTATAAATAAAATAATTTCAAATCACTGAACCTAGTCTAAGGCTGCATGCACATTATCTTGCACATGTAGCTGGGCCATGATTGAACAGCAGACAGTGTGCTAACTGTATTTTAATGGCTAGTGCATTGATCTATTATTTTCTTATGGCCGCATACCCATATCCATGTAAGGGGGTCATGAACCTGTGGCAAAATTCAGGAAGGGTTCTGTTCCTGACCATTTTGCGGTCCAGGCTCAATACATGAAATCAGTGGATCCATGGAGGGCATGGATGGTACATGGATATGTTCAATTTGCTGTTTAATTTCAGACCAGTTGATGCATATGTTTGTGTGCATGTAACCTAAGGGTAGTTTTCCTTCACTCCTCTAGTTTCTGTAAATTCACATCATCTCTCTCCATTCTCACTGAATATTCAGGTTCTTTCTGGCATGATGGAATAGCAGAGCTGCGTGCGCTGAACAAACCAGATACCTCGCCCCTGCTACTTCCACTCCCCTTTTACAGAATGAATACATGTACTTAAAGGGAATGTGTCACCAGGAAAATACCTTTTGTTTTAATCATGTTTTTATGTTCAACACACTTTCAAGAATTTTTGGTGATATTTTTAATTTAATTTTTTATTTTCCAATTTAATAGTGATATTTAAAAAAAATCTTGGAGTTTCAACTTTTTCCACTAAGGCAAAAACGTGCTGTGATTTGCTGTTTCCTATAGAAGGACCATGGGCCATAGGCACATAGACCATGGGAGCGTTTTCCATGCCTGTGACCTGGGCAAAATCATTGTGTAGAGGGGGGATTAGATAAGCTGTGAAATCACTTATATGCATGATAGCTGTGATCATCAGTGTGCTGATAAGTGAGGATCTGCTGCAAAGAATTTTCCAACAGATGACAGGTAGTCTCATCGAATTATATGGCCTAGTGGACAGTGTCATAATTGCAGGTGTTTTAGGATTTTTTATTAATATAGATAACATGGACAAATGTTAGAAACTTCATCTAAAATTCTTAAAAAAAATGTTTAACATCAAACTTGATTTAAAAAAAATTCCTTTTACGTAAACATGGCATTAGGGAGAGAAACTACATTTGTGTTGCCCTCTTTCTTTGTCCTTTTATTTCCCCTTTCATTCTAGATGATTTTTTTTTTTTTTGACGTGAAGTAACAGCAAATGTTCTATTTTTATGCTGTTAGTTGCAATGTTATGTTATATACTTATACTTATGTTATACTAGAGACTGGATACCAGCAACTTGACCTGTTCCCTTTATTTTCATGATAAGGTTTTGTTTGATACTCAAGCTCCTTTAAATGCCATCAACAAGCTTCCGACAGTGCCGATGCTAGGACTCACACAGCGGATAAATACTGCATACCAGTGCTTTTCTATACTTCCTCAGTCACCTACACACATCCGATTGGCCTTCAGAAACATGTATTGTATAGACATCTACTGCAGAAGCAGGGGAGTAGTGGCAATACGTGATGGAGCCTACAGTCTCTTTGACAATAGCAAAATTGTTGAAGGTTTTTATCCTGCACCAGGATTGAAGGTGTGTATCATTTGTGTATGTTGTATGGTGACTTTTTTTTTTTAATTTTCTTTCTACTATTATGTCAGCTAATTTCAGTCTCTTGTAACTTCTAGTTATCCAGTTGTTAGAAGTCTATTATTCCAAGGGAAGCATTGTAATGTGAAGAGGTGTAGCTGGGCGAGATCTTGTTCTTGTTCATTACTATTAATATCTTATACATTGCTGGATGTCTTTCTTACTAATTTAGAAAGACTTTGGCAAATTATTTCTAAAAAATTCTTCTGCTGAGAAGTAGGATTGAGCAGCTATATAAATCTATATACTAAACTATACTGTGAATCAAGTATAAGTTAAATACAATAGTACTTGTATAGGCTTTATTTGCAGCCTCGCACACACACAAGCTCTATGTATGGGTGACTTTAATATGCTACATAAGACTACGTTGGATAGATTGTCCCATGCTGATTATGCTCCCCCCATATCTACACAGCCTATGTTGGCAATCTTGCTTGATTAATTTGACTGGGTTAATTTTTGGAGCCGTAAACACCCCACTGATAAAGTATTTTCATATTACAACCCAACATATAACTGCCTATCATACATAGACTATATATGGTCTTCTCCGGGAAACTGACCACCCACACTCAAACAATACAACATGTAAACCGCAATGTATCTGACCATTCTGTAGTGCTCTGTTTTTGGTTATCCTTCCTCCTCAGTTATGTATAAAATGGTGGCTCACCCCTTTCTGTTGAACCTTATTGATTCTAATGATCGAATACCATATTAACTGCAAGTATTCCTAGAGGCACATTTGGAAGAACCCAATAGGTGATTTGTGTGGGACCTACCTTAGGAGATGCCTTCGATCTTCCATTTTATTTTTAAAGATATGTGTAGACTCTGACCTGGCTTCCCTATGCTAAGTCCTGGAATGACAATATACAGTCATGTCCAAAAGTTTTGAGAATGACACAAATATTATATTTTCACATGATCTGCTGCCCTCTGGTTTTTATGTGTGTTTGTCAGATGTTTTTATCACATACAGAAATATAATTGCATTCATATTCTGAGTAACAGAAGCTTATATTGACAGTTAGAATGAGTTAATGCAGCAAGTCAATATTTGCAGTGTTGACCCTTCTTCTTCAGGACCTCTGCAATTCTCCCTGGCATGCTCTCAATCAACTTCTGGACCAAATCCTGACTGATAGCAGTCCATTCTTGCAGAATCAATGCTTTAATTTTGTCTGAATTTGTTGGTTTTTGTTTGTCCACCCGTCTCTTGATGATTGACCACAAGTTCTCAATGGGATTAAGATCTGGGGAGTTTCCAGGCCATGGACCCAAAATCTCTATGTTTTGTTCCCTGAGCCATTTAGTTATCACCTTTGCTTTATGGCAAGGTGCTCCATCATGCTGGAAAAGGCATTGTTGAGCGCCAAACTGCTCTTGGACGGTTGGGAGAAGTTGCTCTTGGAGGACATTCTGGTACCATTCTTTATTCATGGCTGTGTTTTTAGGCAAGACTGTGAGAGATCCGATTCCCTTGGCTGAGAAGCAACCCCACACATGAATGGTTTCAGGATGCTTTACAGTTGGCATGAGACAAGACTGGTGGTAGCGCTCACCTCTTCTTCTCCGAATAAGCTGTTTTCCAGATGTTCCAAACAATCGAAAAGGGGATTCATCAGAAAAAATGACTTTACCCCAGTCCTCAGCAGTCCACTCCCTGTACCTTTTGCAGAATATCAGTCTGTCCCTGATGTTTTTTCTGGAGAGAAGTGGCTTCTTTGCTGCCCTCCTTGAGACCAGGCCTTGCTCCAAGAGTCTCCGCCTCACAGTGCGTGCAGATGCACTCACACCTGCCTGCTGCCATTCCTCAGCAAGCTCTGCACTGCTGGTAGCCCGATCCCGCAGCTGAAACACTTTTAAGAGTCGGTCCTGCCGCTTGCTGGTCTTTCTTGGGCGCCCTGGAGCCTTTTTGGCACCAATGGAACCTCTCTCCTTGAAGTTCTTGATGATGCGATAGATTGTTGACTGAGGTGCAATCTTTCTAGCTGCAATACTCTTCCCAGTTAGGCCATTTTTGTGCAGTGCAATGATGACTGCACGTGTTTCTTTAGAGATAACCATGGTTAACAGAAGAGAAACAATGATGGCAAGCACCAGCCTCCTTTTAAAGTGTCCAGTGGTGTCATTCTTACTTAACATGACAGATTGATCTACAGCCCTGTCCTCATCAACACCCACACCTGTGTTAATGGAGCAATCACTGAAACGATGTTAGGTGGTCCTTTTAAGGCAGGGCTGCAATGATGTTGAAATGTGTTTTGGGGGATAAAGTTCATTTTCTAGGCAAATATTGACTTTGCAAGTAATTGCTGTTAAGCTGATCACTCTTTATAACATTCTGGAGTATATGCAAATTGCCATTAGAAAAACTGAAGCAGTAGACTTTGTAAAAATTAATATTTGTATAATTCTCAAAACTTTTGGCCATGACTGTATATTGCTGATCCATCTGCTATTAACAAGGATGCGTGGCTTTCTGTGGGCAAGAATTATCTTGACACTTTCTATGTTAAGATTAATATTAAAAAATAAATTAAAAATAATTGTATAGGAAATTTCCCAATAACACTTATTCCATATTCCAGTAGACAGACCCAGCTATCACAAGACCGAGGGTCCCAGAATCTGTCTTGTGAATGGAGCAATAGTGTGCATGCATTCATTTCTGTGGTACTTAAATAGCTCTATATTTGGTTCTCTGTTAGTCCCATAGATGTGAAAGGGAGCGGTGGTCACCCTTGTGCGCTACCTCTCCATTCATGTAGAGGAACAAAATGACCACAGTTTCATGATTGCTTATTTCCTATCCATGGAGGTTGTTAGTGGGAAACCCCTTTAATCTTCAATCAATAGTGAGATACTATGGATTTTGGTTTGTAAAACATCCCACATTATACAATATGGGCAATTGTACTTTATAAAGAATGTCAGCTCAGTCTGTTTGTTTGTGGCTTAGCAGAGTATAATAGCTATTAATAGTGCTATACTATAGGATTAATATATAGATATAAATATATAATTTTAGATTAAAAAAGGCTCTGCAGTTTCCCTTCACTTTCCATTTTTGTATGTCATGGAAAATGAATGAATTTTTTTCCCCCCCTTTTCAGACATTCTTAAACATGTTTGTGGATAGCAATCAGGATGCAAGGCGACGATCGGTTAATGAAGATGACAATCCACCATCCCCTATTGGAGGTGATATGATGGACTGTTTAATATCCCAATTTCAGCCTCAGGCGCAGCAGGTAAATGACAAAACACTGGTGCAAAAATGTTGCTTGAGGGTCCTCTACATGGCATGATCCCTCGTTTTCAACTAATGAATCTTGCAATCACGTTAACGATCCTTTATCGCTATACAGTTCACATCAGGCATTGTGAAGAGCCTTTAATCGAGCGCTGATCAACTTGTTATATTGTTGATTAGTGTACGTTACGGGCCTTGTATTGACCTTGTAAAAGTATGCTTAGTTGCTAAGATAACAGGGTTCAGTTTATGCTGTGTCCATCCTGAACATGTACACCATAGCTAGATTAAAATCAGATATTGTATTTCACCCATTGCACTGATATATGCAGAAGCAATCCATATGAGCAAGGGCATGCTGCAGGTTAAAAATCCATTGCATGCCTTGAATTCCCTTTTTATAGGATTTGTTTAAACTGCATTGACTTGAACATATATACTGCTGGGGAAAAAAGCATACAGTAAGAAGATTAATGTCTGCTCTCTGTTTTTCATATTAACAGTTTGCAAAGCAGTCTGGAACATCAGGTGCTTATCCACTTACTTCTCCACCATCTTCATATCATAACACTGTTACTCCTTCTCCGGTAATGATGCACTCTCAGTCACCGGGTGAGTTCTGTTGATTTCTTTGTGAACAAATTTGTTTGAAGGCATGTGTAACCTGCATGTTTTTATTTTAGCCTTAATCGGGTTTCACAGTAATCTCACAATAGCTTGCTAATGGGCATCATATCCTCTGTCCTGTGTATCACTACTGGGGGGTGCTGACCACTGGGACTCTGACCAAAAACTGTGTCCCTTATGTAATGCATGTTAGTAACTGGCAGAATGTGAATGGGAAAGCCATAAAGATCGTCATACAGTTTTTGAGATGCTGCAAAATATTGGTTGATGTGATTGCATTGGGAACATTTGTACTACTGTATTCTATAATTCTGTATTACAACCACCAATCTTTTCTCATTAGGAAACTTGCAAAGTTCTCCTAGTGGAGCGCTTCGTGCACCATCTCCAGCATCATTTGGCCCCACGCAATCTCCTTCCTCCCTTGGAATTACAATGGTTCCAACGCCTAATTTTGCAAGTCCTCATGGTGAGTATATGACATAGAACTTCATCATTGGTAATTTTATACTACATTATCAGGTTATCTTGTTCTTTTTTTTTTTTTTTTTTTAAACTGTTTACATTGCTATTATATCTGCTAATACTCCACAAATTTTAGTGAAGAATGGGTCCGATGACTTACTATTGAAAATGCATAAGAATTTTGGCACAGCTTGCCACTTTAAATTTACCATTTTACACACTATTGACAGTGTCTGTACCTTGCATGATAGATGGGTGTAGCTCATTGAAAAGAAAGCTGATCGCAAGATATGGCACAGTGGTCTTATTGTTGGAAACTAAGCCAATTTATAGGTGTTGTAAATTTAGACCAGACTGTCATAATGCACCAGATTTATCATCCAGCATCATTCACTGCAAAAAATCTGGTGCATTTTTAAAACTATCTAGTCTAAGTTTACACTTGTCTAAAACGTGGAGACAGTATTACGGTATGTTCACACAGAGTTTTTTGCAGGCTGAAAAAATCTGCTTCAGGAATTAGGAAACTTTTTTTTTTTTTTTTTTTTAAATTTGTTTTTTGGTGCATTTTTTTATTTTTTTTTGGCGCATTTTTCGTTGCGTATTTTTGCTCAAGAACACTGTATGGACCTGGAAAGTTATTTTTAAAAAATGATTGCCGTTTTTGATGCAGTTTCTGCAAAAACCGCAACAAAACAACCGCGTTGCGTTTTTTCTGCCTCATATTGATTTCAATGGGTTTTTCAAGGCGGAATCTGCCTGAAGATAGGTCATGTCACTTTTTTTTTTTTTCTCTAGCTGAACAAATCAGCTAGAGGAAAAAAACTGTTTCTGGCTCCCACTGAAATGAATGGGAGATCTTTTTTGAGGCGGATTCCACCACAAAATCAGTCTGCAAAAAATTCCGTGTGGACATACTCTTAGTGAACATGTCCTAATATCTTGTGGTGTTCAGTGATCACTGGACCCATGAAGAGCACCAGTATTTTTATGTCCTATCAGGGCATATTTATGTCATGTAGTGGGGCTCTCCCTCACAGAACTCCTTCTCTATAAACTAAAAAGGATAGCCTCTGTAGAGGAGCATCTCTTGTTCAGGCAAATGTGAGCCAGCCATGTTGTCTAGATGGTTGTATACAGAGCTGCGGAGTCGGTAGGCCAAACCACCAACTCAGACAACTTCTATTTTTTCACAGCCAACTTTTGCTCCTACTTCACAGGAAGTCAATCACTAGCTTTTTAATGAAATAGAGGACCTTTACTGCTTCTGACTGTCCATGACTGTCAGCCATTTACAGTACAGACCAAAAGTTTGGACACACCTTCTCATTCCAAGAGTTTTCTGTATTTTCATGACTATAAAAATTGTAGATTCACACTGAAGGCATCAAAACTATGAATTAACACATGTGGAATTATATACTTAACAAAAAAGTGTGAAACAACTGAAAATATGTCTTATATTCTAGGTTCTTCAAAGTAGCCACTTTTTGCTTTGATTACTGCTCTATTTCATTAAAAAGCTAGTGACTGACTTCCTGTGAATGTAAATATGCAACAAACTATGCATTTAAACTGTTAAATATAATATACAGTCATATGAAAAACTTTGGGCACCCCTATTAATCTTAATCATTTTTAGTTCTAAATATTTGGGTGTTTGCAACAGCCATTTCAATTTGATATATCTAATAACTGATGGACACAGTAATATTTCAGGATTGAAATGAGGTTTATTGTACTAACAGAAAATGTGCAATATGCATTAAACCAAAATTTGACCGGTGCAAAAATTTGGGTACCCTTATCATTTTATTGATTTGAATACTCCTAACTACTTTTTACTGACTTACTGAAGCACAAAATTGGTTTTGTAACCTCACTGAGCTTTGAACTTCATAGCCAGGTGTATCCAATCATGAGAAAAGGTATTTAAGGTGGCCAATTGCAAGTTGTTCTCCTATTTGAATCTCCTCTGAAGAGTGGCATCATGGGCTCCTCAAAACAACTCTCAAATGATCTGAAAACAAAGATTGTTCAACATAGTTGTTCAGGGGAAGGATACAAAAAGTTGTCTCAGAGATTTAACCTGTCAGTTTCCACTGTGAAGAACATAGTAAGGAAATGGAAGACCACAGGGACAGTTCTTGTTAAGCCCAGAAGTGGCAGGCCAAGAAAAATATCAGAAAGGCAGAGAAGAAGAATGGTGAGAACAGTCAAGGACAATCCACAGACCACCTCCAAAGAGCTGCAGCATCATCTTGCTGCAGATGGTGTCACTGTGCATCGGTCAACAATACAGCACACTTTGCACAAGGAGAAGCTGTATGGGAGAGTGATGCGAAAGAAGCCGTTTCTGAAAGCACGCCACAAACAGAGTCGCCTGAGGTATGCAAAAGCACATTTGGACAAGCCAGCTTCATTTTGGAAGAAGGTCCTGTGGACTGATGAAACAAAGATTGAGTTGTTTGGTCATACAAAAAGGCATAACGCATGGCGTTGGCGTATGGCGTCAAAAAAACACAGCATTCCAAGAAAAACACTTGCTACCCACTGAAAAATTTGGTGGAGGTTCCTTCATGCTTTGGGGCTGTGTGGCCAATGCCGGCACCGGGAATCTTGTTAAAGTTGAGGGTCGCATGGATTCAACTCAGTATCAGCAGATTCTTGAGAATAATGTACAAGAATCAGTGACGAATTTGAAGTTACGCCGGGGATGGATATTTCAGCAAGACAATGATCCAAAACACATCTCCAAATCTACTCAGGCATTCATGCAGAGGAACAATTACAATGTTCTGGAATGGCCATCCCAGTCCCCAGACCTGAATATCATTGAACATCTGTGGGATAATTTGAAGCGGGCTGTCCATGCTCGGCGACCATCAAACTTAACTGAACTGGAATTGTTTTGTAAAGAGGAATGGTCAAAAATACCTTCATCCAGGATCCAGGAACTGATTAAAAGCTACAGGAAGCGACTAGAGGCTGTTATTTTTGCAAAAGGAGGATCTACTAAATATTAATGTCACTTTTCTGTTGAGGTGCCCATACTTTTGCACCGGTCAAATTTTGGTTTAATGCATATTGCACATTTTCTGTTAGCACAATAAACCTCATTTCAATCCTGAAATATTACTGTGTCCATCAGTTATTAGATATATCAAATTGAAATGGCTGTTGCAAACACCCAAATATTTAGAACTAAAAATGATTAAGATTAATAGGGGTGCCCAAACTTTTTCATATGACTGTAATTAAAAATCTTTTTATTTTGAAGCTGGAGTTAACTTTTCCAACCCAACCTAAAATTGGTCCTGACTCCAACTCCAAAGTTCTGGTAGCATGTGTATATATTTCTAAAACTTGGTTTCTTTTGCGTCATTTCTATTTTTTAGTGCTATTCCTTCAGTAGCTGTATGATTTAGGACAACGCATTCTTTACTCTAGGGCTACGTAGAGAATTTAGCAATAATTCCCAATGCGCGACCAAAGCTTCTGGTGTCTCCCTGCAATTCCTTCATTAATGTTATTAAGTGGAGTTGCATTGCAACCCTGAGAATACCAAGACTTCTAGTCACAAAAAGATCGAACATTGCTCAATTTTTAGCCTGTGTTAGTCAGTGTGACTCTATTGACTAACACAGGCTAAAATTGTGAAAATTATTACTGTCTGCCGTATTTTTTTTGGACTATAAGACGCACCTAGGTTTTAGAGGAGTGGTAAAATATTTTATATATGGAAGTTGTAGTTTTGCAACAGCTGCAAGGCCACATTGACAGATGGCCCTGCAGCTGTACGGGGATGCATAGGGCATCTTTTTTTGCGGGGCCAGATGTACTTTTTAGTTATAACATTTTTGGGAATGTCTATTGCGTTGATCACTTTTTATTCAAATCAGAGACGAAACAATGAAAAAAACGGCAGTCCAGCACTTTTGATGTTTTTTTTCCCGCTATAACATTCACCCTACGGGAAAAATATTTTTATAAGTTTGTAGACCGGGCATTTTCAAACACAGGGATACCTAATGTGTTGGTGCAATAGTACTATTCCTGTGACAAGCCTGAGAGCCTTCATAATGCTCCCGGCTGTTAGCTTTAATACCTTTAGGGGGCTCACAGGTAGTAATGCCTGCGATCAGAGTGAACTCTGATCGTGGGCATTAGCTCTGGGACTCCAGTGGAGACCCGGTAGCTATGGCGTAACAGTACGGTGGATGCCGGGAGGTTCACACCGCAGGGACACCCTCTCAGCCCAGGGCCCACAACATCACTCCCCTCCTCCCGCTGCAGGAAGCCAGCGGCGGCAGCAGTAGGGCGATGCTGCGATCCTGCTCCTTCGCTGACCCCTTCCCCCCCAAAACACTCCATATTTGGACTATAAGACAGGTAGCTACCTGTCTAGCTCAGTTTATCTGAATGGGCAAGTGTCCTGCTCATTGTGTATGTTCAGGTGGTAATTTGTCTCTCTCCTGTTCAAGTATATAATATCTCTCCCATTGTCTGAGGACTAAGCCGATTAGTTAGATTATGTGGTCTGAGGTTTTCCTGTGTTTTCTTTACTGATTCCTCTATATTGGGGTGTTTTGAATCATTACCCTTTATATATGCGCATTCCTGGAAGACCCGGCTATAACAAGACCACAAAATATATACACATACACACATATACTATCATCTATTTTAATGTGTGTTTCTGGTCTGACCTGGACCTTTTAGTTTGTATTAATAAAAGTTATATTTTAGTTTTTTCATTTTTGTGCTATTGGGTTTACTTTCTAAATATGAGCACTTGATTCATGACCTAATGTTTTACACAGAAAATGGAAGAGGAAACAGATTAGCTCTGGTCTCTGTGTCGTGGTCAGACAAGGTGTTTCAGCTCAGCTCTGTTCACTTTAATGGGACCTAAGCTGCAGAGGCTCAGGTTAGCCACTGCAACAAAAGAGTGCTGTCTGCTTCCTGTCCCATTCTCTGTGTTTCAGCTGCTGAGAATAGCTAATCGATGAGGTCCTTGGGTGTCAGACCGCCACAGATCTAATATTAGTGGCCTATCTTTAGCAAAGGGCATCAATACTATTAGCCTGGAAAACCCCTTTAGGCCGGTCCCCGAGTAGTGCAAACGCAGCAATTTGGCCGTGGTGGGAACACCGCAGCCTGCAGTACCTGCAAAGTGGATGGGATTCTGACTAATCCCATCCACACATTGCAGAAAAATATCTGCAGTGGAGATGCTGTGATTTCAAAAACTGTTGCTTTTTTGTCAATGACAGCATGTCAATTATACCTACGGAAAAGTTGGCATTTTCCATATAGGTATAATAGAAGAAGAAAGTCCGCCGAGGAAAACTCTATGGACTTTCTGTAAAAAGTGCTGCAGAAAAAAACACGATGCGTTTCCGCCGTGGTCTTTTCCGCAATGCGTTTTGGCTGCGGCACGCTACATGGGGCCTTAACCTTAACATCATTTTGTGAATGACTTTTCTTATAAAAGAAGCTTCTAGTAGTCTTAGTTGTACTCTTGTTATAATATCAAATAAGTCTGTAGACCTATATTGTTTTCAAAATTCCAGTTTTATCACTATAATATCCCTTCAAATCTATAGTAGAAGAGGAGGTGATGTGACAGAAATCTCATTTTGCAACCTGCACAGGTACGTTAGACCCTAGTTCTCCGTACACCATGATGTCACCCAGCCAACGTGCAGGGAATTGGCCAGGGTCTCCTCAAGTGTCTGGTCCTTCTCCAGCAGCTCGCATGCCTGGAATGTCACCAGCAAATCCATCTCTTCACTCTCCTGTCCCTGATGTGTCTCACTCCCCTCGAGCTGGAACAAGTATGTTGTGGTTCCAATCATGCTCTCATTTAGTGATTCTAGTTCATCGCTCTACTAGAGATTTTTCTTCGGCACAATTGTTAAGATTACATATTTACTTTTGCATATTGATTTGTCAGCCAGTGTTAGGGCATTAAACAGCTGACCGCAAATGTCTAAATTACACCATAACATGTCGGGTGAAATCACACATTAAATCGAAATTCTATAATAACTGAAATCATTTCAGCCCATCCACTCATGCAAAAAAGTGCAAAAAATTTATTCCCATTGCTCTGGATCATGTTGCCTGGGATATTAAGCTGCAGTGCAGCTTGTTGTGTTGACCTGCAGCCGCCATATCACTACATTGTGTTCTACCTGTTCAGTTGATAGGGTTGATTCCTATGCTGTCATGCTGAATGCCATCAGGAAACAAAACTTTAAGGGAATGCTCTGGGCAACTTTTACTTTGGTTATGCCTAGGGCAGAGTCTGAGTTGGTGGTGCGTGTCATAGGGATTTAAAGAACACCAAGAGTCATGTACTGTATCCCAATACAGTGTGCCAGGCATAACTGTATAAGTTTTGCCCAGAGTGTTCCTTTAAAAATTATTATTTTTTTGTTATGCTGAGTGAGCTCAAATGTTCCTCTCCAGTATTTGACATCTGTGAAGTGGTTTCAGCACGAGGCATACTGGGGCAGGTGGTCTTATCTTTATTCATGCTTTCTTTTCTTGCATAATGGCAAATAAATCATATGATCAGAAATTCAAATCAATGACTAATTCTGCCTCAACTTTAACAAAAAGTTGCTAAATGACATAATTTTTTCCCCTAGGCTCTCAGTCACTGCCAACAAATATGCCTCCACCTCGCAAGCTACCTCAACGTCCTTGGGCTGCATCTATCCCTACAATCCTCACTCATAGTGCCTTGCACGTGCTTCTATTACCATCTTCAACACCGGGCTTAGCAGCAGCACTGGCAGGAAGCTACCTGTGTTCTCCTCTTGAGAGATTTCTAGGCTCTGTGAACATGAGGCGGCATCTTCAAAGGATAATCCAGCAGGAGACTGTACGTATTCAGTGCCCTCATGAGATGGAAGAATATTGGCATATATATATATATATATATATATATATATGTGTGTGTGTGTTTTTGTGTGTAGCTATATATAATTTCTTACTTATTTTACTCCTTCCAGCTTCAGCTTATAAACTCCAATGAGCCAGGAGTCATTATGTTCAAGACAGATGTTCTGAAGTGTCGAGTGGCTCTTAACCCTGCTACAAATCAGACTTTGCAGCTAAAAGTGACACCTGAAAATGCTGGACAGTGGAAGCCAGAAGAACTGCAGGTCCTTGAAAAATTCTTTGAGACCAGGGTATGTGTATGAGATGTGGTTATCCCAGTTATTTTAGTGTTGTGTGAATCCCATGTTGTGACATGGTAATAATCTAAGGAGTAAATGTGATGCATATACTGAGTGTTGTACCACACTAAAGGTTTCTTGTTAAATTTGACAACAAGTAGCTTATTTTATTACCAGATTGTTTGGTTGTTTTTTTTGTTTTTTTTTTTGGTGTGTTTTTATTTGTTGTACTTGTAAAATAAAAAAAAAAACTCAAAAGACCTGATTTTAGAAAAACAAAACCAAACCCTTGCAAAATCTGAAATTGTTTTTATCACATTAGGTTGCCGGTCCACCATTTAAAGCAAACACACTAATAGCTTTTACTAAGTTATTAGGAGCGCCAACGCACATACTCAGAGACTGCGTGCACATAATGAAGCTGGAGCTGGTAAGAATCTTTTTCTCTTCTTTTCATTCATACATTTTTTATAAGCAAATCATAATTCGTAAGATTACTTCCTGCCTCAGTAGATGGTTGTTATTTACCATTATTGAGAATTTGGTTTTCTGTGAAGGATAATAGACTTTAAACTTGTATACAGCTAGCATAGGAATGACCTAAAATACAAGTTTAAGTTCTTGATCCACTTTTTAATGTGTCCCACAGCATTCTGAGCAATTTTTGTAAAATAACCCTGGTTAAACCTAGTGCTTGAAGTATTAACAAGACCCATTGTTTCATACACAATTTTAACACCTGTGTTCAGGGGGTCCGCTTGGAAACCCCCAAACGGAAACCTAATCTGCTTAAAAAAGGGCAAAAAATGTGAGGAGAAAAGCACTGCTTGCAGCGCTTTTCTCTCCACATTTTTTAAAGGGGTTCAGGGATGGAATCCTCGAACGGAGTACGTGCTGGTGTGAACCCAGCCTTACCTGTACACTCCACTTTGAATAATCCTTAAAGATCTCTGATAATAAACAGATGTTAAAAAAATGACAATACTTTGTAAACTAAATCTCCCTTTTTAAGGTTTTAAATTGTACGTAAAATGTTGCTGTTTTTATGTGCTCATATTGAAACTTTGTTCTTTGGCCACTAACTCCTGCTCCTTCCCCAAAGTTTCCAGATCAAGCCACGCAGCTGAAATGGAATGTGCAGTTCTGTCTGACCATCCCTCCAAGTGCTCCACCAATTGCACCTCCTGGGACTCCAGCTGTTGTCCTTAAATCTAAAATGCTGTTCTTTGTAAGTATTAAATTATAAGGTATAGATTGGTTTCTTAATGTGACTTGAAAGAAAATTTATATGAGCAGGCCTGATAGCAAACAAATTTACCATATAAAGTCCATTGGTTTCTGGGTATTAAAAGAAAAAATATACTAAAATGTAAATTTGGTAATAAAAATGATTTTGTATTGTAACAGTATCCTTATTTTCATTTTTACAGCTTCAGTTAACCCAAAAGACGTCAGTCCCACCAGAGCCAGTTAGTATTATAGTTCCAATCATCTATGACATGGCGTCAGGAACAACTCAGCAAGCAGACATCCCCCGTCAGCAGAACTCCTCAGTGGCAGCTCCTTTGATGGTCAGCAACATTCTGAAAAGGTTTGCGGAGATGAATCCACATCGTCCAGGTTAGCCATGTGCTACTGTGTTTTTGTTTTTCCCAGATGATGCAGTTTTTTTTGGTTTATATTGGAAATACTGTAATAGATAAAGTAATCCATGTTTTTCCACAGATTTACAGAGAATAGTGTTTTTTTAATCTGCTGCAGTAGCTGTTTTGCGAACAATGGTGACAGAGTATGTAGCTATATTGAAGCAAAGCAGTGGTCAACTCACCTGAAAGAGTGCACTTGATCCACCCTCTGATACAGTCCAAACACAGCAGTGATCCAGCACTTCATTAAAAGTCCCTCAGTTTATTATTAGTAAGCCATTAAAATCCACAAGCCACCATAACATATAAAATCAATGCAGTGCAGCCCTGGGGAGTGTAGCCATCCTTTCACAGATCCCATTATCCAGCCAGATATCACTTATTTAGTCCAGTAAAATATCAGGCTTGTTCTCATTTGACATATCTAGCACTTCCATCCTTTTTTTTTTGGTTCTGCGCCTATTATTTGGCAGAAAAAGCTGCTTTTATTGTTGCAGATATTTCTGCGTTTGTTTTGAGCCAAGCACAGGGGTAGCGACAAAAATAATGGGAAATATGAAGGCAGTACTTATACTTCTGCTTTCTTCTCAATCCGCTCCTGGCTTTGGCTCAAAAACCGCAGCAAAATCAGCAACAAAAAAAGCTGCTTTTCTGCTGGGGCCTTAGCTTTAAGTAGATTTCGTTCTGTACAGTAAAATGGTGTCCTCTTGTAGCCCAGGTTGCTCTACCAATTGCAGAGTGATATGTTGTTATAGCTTGTGGTTCCAAAATGTAAGCAAGTCTCTACTATAAAGAATTACACACTGCCTTGAAAGAGGTATCATATTTTGTTCTATATAAACAGGTCTGTCCTACAGCCAGTCCGGGAACCTGTCCTCCACCTCTGTGTTAGAATACTACTCTGTAACTGGACAATTTGTTTATCATGCAACCTGTTAATACTCTGTTTCTTTGTCCACAGGGGAATGTACGATATTTGCTGCAGTGCGTGATCTTATGGCTAATCTTACACTGCCACCTGGTGGACGACCTTGAACACTATTTACAAGTCGCATGGATTATTAATATTTTTTTCTTTTAATATGTATATTTTTTTGTTCAGATGAAAATATGGATTGGACAAGGGACAGTTTACCATTTGATATTTTTGTCTGTTGAACAATGACACAAAAGCTGGCAGATATTTTTCAAAGATGCACTTCACCAGAAATTATATATAATTGATCAAAAAATTTTTTTTTTGTATATTGCTGTTTGTATAGTGTGTTTTACTATAACTCATTTCAAGTTGTGATGAAAAATGAATATTCACCTCACAGGAACACCTTTAATATTCTGTTTTATACTGAATGAAATATCAAAATGCCAACTTTTTTTTTTTTTTTTTTTTTGTTTGTTTTTTTCCCTGTAAATGTTTGTTTTTTTTGGTGTAACAGATTTTTTAAAAAAAGAATTTGTCATTTTTTGAATACTGTAAAACTGTGACAGACTTTATAATGAAACCGTATTTTAATATGACTGCTTAAAATCCATAATACAAAACCATTTGGACGTGTTAAAAACATGTCCTCAAAAAAAAAAAAAAAAAAAGCAATATTTAATAAACTAGGAGAGAGAATTCTGAATATGGTGTGACCCACATTTAAAAAAAAAAAAAAAAAATTCAGTTATGTTCCATAGTATAATTTTTACTAGCCATAACATGTAATACCACTGACAGATGAAGTGATTGGTGGGGGGGAATAGATTAGGTGACGGTCAGTTCTTGAGGCTGATGTGGCAAAAATAAACTTTTGAGTGACCGTGATAAGGGTCAAATTGTGATTGCTGGAGCTGAACACCACTCAAAATTCAGTTAAAGGGAGGGCAGTCTGTCACCGGAATCCAACATATAAACCCAGTCCTGCAGTCAAGGACAATATCTGCAAGGAGTTTGTATGTTCTCCCCATGTTTGCATGGGTTTCCTCCGGGTACTCCGGTTTCCTCCCACACTCCAAAGACATACTGATAGGGAATGTAGATTGTGAGCCCTTTATGGGGCAGTGATTGTCAATGTCTGTAAAGCGCTGTGGAATATGATGGCGCTATATAAGTAAGCATAATAATAGTTTGATTCAGATTCAGAACTGAACCATGGAGCAGGCGTATGCCTACTGCAGATGCTTTTGACATTAAATAGGGCCCAGCATGACCACTTTGATCAGTCTACAACTATAGAGTCTTACAGCAATCTATGATGTGACTGTATTTTCACACCTTTCTACCATAGCCAACAGTAACTTTTTCAGCAATTTGTAGTACAGTAGCAATTCTGTAACATCGGACCAGACCAGTCAAGTTTAAGGGGAGAGTCTGTCACCAGAGTCCCATATATCAACCAGGTCCTGCAAATAGTTTGGGTGGTAAATATCCATGTTGCTCCAAAGAGCTAATTTGCAAATTCAGAAATGGTGATATTTTCGTTAGGTGACCATAACCTAACTGTGGTTTCCCTGAATCACAATGTTAGGTTAAGTTCACCTGAATCTAATATTCAAGGAAAAGACTTCGCACTTCAGACTGTATATGTCTTGTAATACCAGTGTTTTATTTACACACGTAACAAGGTGTAGCGTGTACTCTATACCTTGTTACGTGTGTAAATAAAACACTGGAATTGCTACTGGAGTGGGACCCTAACTTCACTACTTGATAGTGTGCAAGCTACACTTCACTTTATATGAATCAAATATTGTTTTCCCATTTTGAATCGGTGCTTCCATTGCCTCATTGTGCCTCACGAGGTTTTGGATGTAACTATAGCCAGTTCCCATACCACTGGTGCTTTAGCTTCTTTTAGTTAGTGAAGCACTGATTCATTTCATTCATTTACTGGCCATGCACTAACTGCAAAGCCACGTGGCCACTAATTATATACAGCTAAAATTAGTCAGTTTTACATACAGAGAAGTAAAAGAACTGTGTATGATTTTGTGTTTTATATACATACTGTATAATGATTATAATTTGGGACTACTTTTTGTGATCTTGCCAAATGGTAACTTGCTCACCAGTGTCTATAAATAAGTCAAAACAGCAGCATTTGCAAATTTCCCTTAATGGGGAACACACCTAACCTTTTTCTCCGTATCAAATAGTTGAAATTGAAGTCTTGGGGGGGGGCGGGTGTATGTCCTGCAATGGGATCCAAGTAACCGCACAGTTACTGCACTTCGGTACTCAGAGCACGATAGGCAAAGTTTGTACCAGGAAGGCACCTCTCCTCACGAGGCGTCCCCGACACCACCGCCTCCTACACTAACCAATGGGCAGCAGCAGGCACCCACCACCAGAGGATCCGACATCCCAATGCCCACCATCCTTGAGGGGTGAGTGTTTCGTGCCCTGACACCTGGCTTTCTCCTCCACCCCCCAGCTGACTGTGGGAAGACGGTGGCCTTCTTAGCCTCTGGCCTATGCTGTCGATACAGGGCCTGTTTCTCTCCAAGCTTCTGGTGTTCCGACCCCTGCTGCCCGCCATTTACCCGGCTCTTCCCTGCTCACTCACTTGCCGCCGCCTGAAGTTGTCCACGCTTTGCAAAGTCATCCTGAACTACAAGCTCTATCCCCAGTAAGGATGATCTTGCCTCAGACCTAAAAAAGGCCTGGCATCAGGACCTCAAAGTAGTGAAAGCTAATGTGACTACTTTCCAACAGTGGGTTGATGACTCAGAACTGTTCCAGGAGAAATTGAAGTCCTTTTCTGATGTTTTTACTGCGTTTTGTAAGTTTCAACAACATCAGGTGTCATGGTTTGCTCTGATCATGTGTGCAGCAACTCCAGTATTGCTGACCTGGCAATGCAAGTTCAAAAAAGGGCCAGGGGCCAAACAAGATTAGGTATACATTGTCTGGCCCTATCAATAAGAGGAGGGGGTGGAGAGAGGCTGTCCTCTGTAGCAATGAAAATGTCCTTGTTGCACCTATGAGCTCATTTGCATATTAACAAAACGGCAATTTCTCGGAAGCAGAGACACAAATTTACTAGGAAAGTTTGATTCAGGTAACCTTATTCCATCTGCTGGGTTCTGACAAAATCCCTTTAACATAAAAATGTGATTTAAAAATTAGGTCATTTTTATTTGATACATTTCCTTTACGTACTCTGGCTAATTCCAGTTATGCCAAATGGGTCTGTCATCAGTAAATGATTTATTCATATGCAAATGAGTGCTTTTACTAGGAATCTAGAGCTAAGACCAAATCCCAGGTAAGCTAAGACACTACCCCCCCCCCCCAATCATTTTTCTCCTCATTTGCAGATTAAAAAAATGGCAATTACATGAAAATGGGACTCCAAAGCTATATCAAATTGTACAGTGCTTTGGAATATGTTGGCGCTGTATAAATAAAATGTATTATTATTATTATATAACAAGTGCATTTGGAAACTGTAGAATCAAACCTACAAGGTACTGGGATTAGGTTTAGAACCAATTTACTGCTGACCGACTCCTTTTAGGCTAAGATCCCACATTGCGGAAACGCATTGTTTTTTGTTGCAGATTTTGCTGTCTTTTTTTTTTTTTTTGGCTGTCTTTTCTTAAGTCAGGAGTGTATTTAACAGAATTGGATCATCTTAGTGTTCTCTTTATATTTCCCATTCCTTTTCAAGCCACTCCTGACTTTGGCTGAAGAAACCGCAGCAAAATCTGCAACAAAAAACACTGCGTTTCCGCAACGTGAGACCTCAGCCTTAAAGAGAACCTTTCATGTCCTCCTTGATGTGCGGTATTATA